>JAJPUD010030440.1:951-13172 GCA_023553655.1 Myrmecobius fasciatus | reverse complement strand
CATATGTAATGGAGACAAACTAAAACCATTCCCCATAAGATCAGGAGTGAAACAAGGCTGCCCACTGTCACCATTACTATTTAATATTGTATTAGAAATGTTAGCTTTAGCAATAAGAGAAGAAAAAGAGATAAAAGGAATCAGAGTAGGTAATGAAGAAACCAAATTATCACTCTTTGCAGATGACATGATGGTATACTTAGAGAACCCTAGAGACTCAACTAAAAAACTACTAGAAACAATTCACAACTTTAGCAAAGTTGCAGGATTCAAAATTAATCCACATAAATCATCAGCATTTTTATATCTTACCAACAAAGTTCAGCAGCAGGAGATACAAAAAGAAATTCCATTCCAAATAGCAGATGATAGGATAAAATATTTGGGAATCTATCTGCCAAGGAAAAGTCAGAAACTATACGAACTAAATTACAAAACACTTTCCACACAAATAAAATCAGACCTAATCAATTGGAAAAATATTAAGTGCTCATGGGTAGGCAGAGCGAACATAATAAAAATGACAATACTACCCAAACTAATCTACTTATTTAGTGCCATACCAATCAAACTCCCAAGAAATTATTTTACAGATCTAGAAAAAATAGTACCAAAGTTCATTTGGAAGAACAAAAGGTCAAGGATCTCAAGGGGATTAATGGAAAAAAAAGGCAGATGAAGGTGGCCTTGCTATACCAGATCTAAAACTATATTATAAAGCAGCGGTCATCAAAACCGTTTGGTACTGGCTAAGAAATAGAGCAGTCGATCAGTGGCACAGGATAGGATATCAGGACAATCTAGGCAATAACCTTAACAATCTAGTATTCGATAAACCCAAAGACCCCAGCTTTTGGGATAAATACTCACTATTTGGCAAAAACTGCTGGGAAAATTGGAAACTAGTGTGGAAGAAATTAGGGCTTGACCCATACCTAACACCACATACCAAGATAAGATCTAAATGGGTTCATGATCTAGATATAAAGAGGGACTTTGTAAGCAAGTTAGAGGAACGTAATATAGTTTATCTCTCAGACCTGTGGAGATGGAATAAATTTATGTCCAAAGAAGACTTGGAACTCCTAATTGAACACCAGATGGAGAATTTTGATTATCTTAAGCTAAAATGTTTCTGTACAAACAAAACAAATGCAGACAAGATTAGGAGGGAAGCATCAAATTGGGAAATCATCTTTACATTTAATGGTTCTGATAAAGGCCTCATTTCTAAAATATATAGAGAATTGTCTCATATATATAAGAATTCAAGCCACTCTTCAATAGATAAGTGGTCAAGGGATATGAACAGACAATTTTCAGATGATGAAATTAAAACCATCTCTAGTCATATGAAAAGTTGCTCCAAATCACTATTGATCAGAGAAATGCAAATTAAGACAATTCTGAGATACCACTACACACCTGTCAGATTGGCTAAAATGAAAGGAAAAGATAACGATGAATGTTGGAGGGGATTTGGGAAAATTGGGACACTGATACATTGTTGGTGGAACTGTGAACGGATCCAACCATTCTGGAGAGCAATTTGGAGCTATGCTCAAAAAGTTGTCAAACTGTGAATAACCTTTGATTCAGCAGTGTTTCTACTGGGCCTATATCCCAAAGAGATCTTAGAGGAGGGAAAGGCCCCACATGTGCAAGAATGTTTGTGGCAGCCCTTTTAGTAGTGGCTAGAAACTGGAAACTGAAGGGATGCCCATCAATTGGAGAATGGCTGAATAAGTTGTGGTATATGAATGTTATGGAATATTATTGCTCTGTAAGAAACGACCAGCAGGACAATTTCAGAGAGGCCTGGAGGGACTTGCATGAACTGATGCTGAGTGAAACGAGCAGAACCAGGAGATCATCATACACAGCAACAAGAGTATTACATGATGATCAATTCTGATGGACATGGCTCTCTGCAACAAAGAATTGTCTCAAACCAGTTCCAATTGTTCACTGAAGAAAACCATATACATCCAGAGAGAGGGAAATGAAATATGGACCACAACGTAACATTTTCATGCTCTCTATTGACATTTGCTTGATTTGTTTTGCCTTTCTCTGATTCTTTTTTTTTTCTTGTAGATGGGATTTTTCTTGCATAACTTCTCAAGCATTTCAACATTATTAACATGTAGTGGACTTCCTGCCATCTAGGGGAGGGAAGGGGACTGGGGGTAAAATTTGTAACGGAAAGCTTTGTAAAGATCAATGTTGGGGAACTACCCATACATATGTTATACAAATAAAAAGCTTTAATAAAAAAATAATAATAAATAAATAAAATAAAATATTGGAAAATAGAATATATGTATACATATTTCCAAACTTATCATTGTTGTGCATGAAAAATCTTATCTACACAAAAAATATATCAGATAAAGGAAACACAATGTAAGCAAACATCAATCAAGGAGTATGAGAATGTTATGTTATGGTCCACATTTCACATCCCTCTCTCTGGGCGTATATGGCTTTCTTCAGTGAACAATTGGAGGTGGTTTGAAACATTTCATTGTTGAAGAGAGCCAGAATTGATCGTTATATAGTACTGTTGTTGCCGTGTATAATGATCTCCTGGTTCTGCTCATTTCACTCAGCATCAGTTCATGTAAGTCTCTCCAAGCCTCTCTGAAATCGTCTTGTTGGTCATTTCTTACAGAACAATAATATTTCATAATATTCATATACCATAATTTATTCAGCCATTCTCCAATTGAATGGCATCTATTCAATTTCCAGTTTCTAGCCATTACAAAAAGGACTGCCACAAACATTCTTGCACATGTGGGGCCCTTTCAGGAAGGTAAATTCTTAAGAAAAAAAACTTGAATTACAGTGCTATCTGGACAGAGATTTCCAAATCTAACTAATTAGAGAGATTAGTGACTTGTAATGGTAGAAATGCTTAGTAGTGGTCTGATTCTAGATGAATCACTTCTCTTCTTAATTTTGATTAATTTTTTGTTACCAGGTTCAATTAGGTTGTGCAGTAGATGGAACACTGGGTCTGAAATCAAGAAGATCTGAATTCAAATCTAATCTCAGACACTAGCTATATGACCCTGGTCAAGTTGCAACCTCTATTTGTATAGGTTTCTTCAAGTATAAAATGGAAATAATATTAGACTTACCTTCCAGAGTTGTTGCAAGGGTCAAATAAGATTTCTCTGTGTCTTTCTGTAAAGAGCTTAGTGCATAGTAAGTATCATATAAAGTTAGCTATCATTATTATTATTACTATTGTTCATTTTATTGATTTGCTGAGGTCTCACAGTTAGTAAGAATCTGGGGTTGAATTTTAACATAGTTCTTCCTGAATTTCAGATCAATGTTCAGTTTGCAATTAAAAGCTAAGTTCTTTTATGGCAGAGGCTGCCTCATTTTTGCCCTTGTAGCTCCAGCACTTTGGGTACCCTAGTGCTTGGATACAAAGCAAAAACTTTTTTTAGTGTTAACATTGCTTTGAATCTCCAATATTTATTTATCTGGGGACAAGAAAGGTGATTGGGGTTATGTGACTTGCCCAAGATTATGCAGCTAGTTATGTGTGCAAGGCCAGATTTGAATTCAAGTTCTCCTGATTCCAGGCCACTGCTTTATCAATGACCTTGTCATCAAGTTGTCATCAAGAGCAACAACTTAAAGGCTGTCTGATTCAAAAAATAAGCCCAGGACTCAAATGATAGACTTTCTTCACAGCTGCTAAAGTTGATTGAGATATGAATGGGAATACAATTTGGAAAATCCCAGACAACCCAAACCCAGAGGAAAAGCATTAGGAACTCATTTTAACTAAGAAGAAAATTTTGCTACTTGTATGAACTTGGGCAAGTCACATTACTTCTCTGAACTTGTTTCCTTAAAAATAAAATGAAGATGTTAGACCAGAAGACTACTGACCTTCTTTTTAGCTCTAAAGCTATGATCCTACGATTTACTTTCCTCTTTTCCCTTTTTTGTTTTCTTTCCATCTGATGGCGATGGACAGAATCCACAGAGCTTCCATAGCCAGAGGAGAGCCACAGAGGGTTCTTGCTCCTGTGGTCTGTAAAATTTAGAGATAAAAACACAAACCTCTCAGTAGTGTAAGTCACTTGATTATGAAAACAGTGACATGAACCTAGATCCTGTAACTTCAAATTTAGTTTTCTTTCCTGTCTAATACATCGAATTTTGCCTTGAATTGACTAGTATTCACATATATTAATTAGAATTATTTATGTTTTATGCTTATAGCAGCCCTTTTGTCATAGTTAGAAACTTGAAACTGAATGGATGCTCATCAATTGGGGAATGGCTGAATAAGTTATGACATATGAATGTAATGGAATATTATTTTCTAAAAGAAATGATGAGCAGACTGCTTTCAGAAAAGCCTGGGTTTATATGAACTGATGCTGAGTGAAGTGAGCGGAACCAAGAAAACATTGTACAAAGCAACAATAAGATTATATGATGATCTACTGTGATGGACTTGGTTCTTCTCAACAATATGGTGATTCAAGGCAATTCCAATAGACTAAGGTCACTGGGAGATTGATTTGCAGAGTTGGGATTTGAACCTTATATCTCTCTTTCCCTTCCCTTTTTCTCATTCCCACTGTTTTCCTCTTTCCCCATGTCTCTCTTTCCTCTTCTCTCTCCCTTTTCTTAACATTCTTACTTTAGCTAACTCTATCCCCTCTACTCTTTTGCCATTCTTCCATTTCCCCCTTTCTCTCTTTTTTCTTCACTCTCCCTCTTCTTCTTTTTCCTCTGATATCCTTTTAATACCAGTCAGAGAGTGGCAGCAGAAAAAAAGGTGAGGGAAAGAGGGAGAAAGAATAGATGAAAAGAGAAAAGAAGTTGGGAAACAGGAAAGTAAATCATAGAATCATAGCTTTGGAGATAAAAGGAAACTCTAAGTCTTCTAGTTTACCTCTTCATTTGGTAATTGAGTAAACAGGTTCAGAGAGGTTACGTGACTTAATCAGGATTAAACAGGAGGAAATTGTCTGAGAGTTAGCGTTCTAAGAAGTAGAAAGGGAGGAAAGGAGAAAGATGATAATAGAAGCTAGAAAGGGAGGGGGAAAGGCATATGAAAGGAAGAAAACTGTAACAAAGGAAGAACATGAAAGAGGAGGGAAAGAAAAGAAAGAACGGAAAGAAAGGAGGGAGAAAAAGCAAGAGTACTAAGAAAAAAAAGGGAGGAAGCAAAATGGGATCAGATGGGAAGAGAGGAAAAATGAGGAAAAGAAAAGAGAGATGACAAGGGAGAAAAGCCTAAAGAAATGAGGGAGAGAAGAAAAGGGATAAAAAGATAAAAATGTGTAGAAGAATGGAGGAAAGGGGATGAAGGAATGAGAGGCAAAAAGAGAGAAGAGGATGGAATAAACAGAATGAGAGACAGTCAGAAGACAAGCATACAGAGGCACAGAGAGCCAGAGCCAAAGAAAGAGAGGGAAAAAAAAACAGACAGGCAGAGAAGAGACAGAGAAAGAGCTACCCAAAGAGACAAAGAGAAATAGAAAGACAAGAGAGAAGGGAGGGAGAAAGAGAGAGGGAGAGAGGGAAGGAGAAAGAAAGGGAAATAGAGAGGCAGAGAGAGAGGTGGGGGGGAGAGACAAACAGAGAGACAGAGAGGCAAAGAGAGAGAGATTCTAAATTCATAGTGCTGAGAAAGTTATATTCTCAGGTTCTCTGGCTGAAGCTCCTATCCTTCCTCATCCCTCTTGGCAAAATCTTGAGTCTTTTCAGTAGAAGCTAATGTCTTTTGGAATTGTCCGACTTCATTTTCCAGGGATGGATAAGAATTGAGCCTTTTTTTTCTGTAAAGAGGCAGTGCCCCCTGCTGGCAATTGCTTCCCAGGGCAATGGCTCCCTGCTGTTTGCTGAAGGAATTCTTTCCCACCATCAGCTGCCCTTTGGAGTTAGGAAGAAATTTTTTTGGAATGTACCATTATTTAAGTTTTCTCCAACTAAAGATCTCTGCAACTTTGAGTAACTCAATTCCCCACTTTCAATCCCAATTTTCTATAAAATGAAAGCATTAAACTAGATGATCCCTTGTAGCTTCTTAAGAGCCATCTTCTGTTTGAAGTTCCCCTGATCTGTTCTCGATAAGCATGTCTCCATTTCTAGAGCACACCAAGTTTTGGGAAGAATATTGGCAAACTGGAGAGATTCCAAAGGGACAGTAATAGGACGGTGAGAGAAATGAAGATCATGGCATTTGAGAACCCATGATAAGAACTGAATATGTTCACCTAGGAGAAGAAAAGATTGGCTGGGAGTGGGGAGGAGCAGAAAAGGATGAGTAGTATTAATAGTAGCAGTAGTCATAGTACCACTAGTAGTAGCTAACATTTAAGGCTTGTAAAGCACTTTGCTTTTTATTGCCTTATTTAATCTTCACAACAATCCTGTGAGATCCCTGTTTTATAGGAGAAGCTAAGACCTTGAAGAAGTGAAATGAATTGGCTAAGGTGATATACCTATTAAGTATCTGAGGCAAGATTCAAATTCACATCCTCCTGATTCCAGGTCTGGTACATTTCATTGCCTAGTTTCCCTGCTCCCTAGCAAATAGAACTATACAAAGGTAACAGATGCAACCTTAGAAAATAGTGAATAACACCCTTCCCCCAAGTCCCAGCCCCAGCTCTACTACCCATCATTGGCTATTCTCTATAAGAATCTGGAAGACTACTTCTCTGGGATGTTTGGAGTTGGGATTCCTAATCGAGTGTGGGTTAAACCTCAGCCTCAAGCTTTCCTTCTACCTCTATGAAATGTACAACTGTCCATTAGTCAAATGAGTCTTATATAGGAGAATCTGAAATATCCAACTCCTTAGTTTCTTCTCAGAAATGATGCAGCTGGACTACATGATCATCATGTTCTTTTCAGTCTTAGAATCCTTTGATTCCAGTAAGCCTTTGAAAAAGAATATGAATTGCTATTCCAGTGACTCTTTGGTAGCAGTCTTATTTTATATATCTCTAGAGTGAGGTCTAATCTGATCAAATGGAAAAAGTCCTAGATTGGGTAGCAGATAATTTAGAGTGTTGTCCCAATTCTGCTATTAATTTGATATGTGACCTTGATCCCTTTTAACTTCAGCTCCTTCCTTTGTAAAATAAGGAAGCTGAATAGAACATCATAATGTCTCTTTTAGCTTCCTGATTACAATGATCTTATTGTCATTTAATACCAAACATAAAGCCATATACATAGTAAGCAATAGATTAATTGAGTTTCAAATATATGAAATATTATTATGATTGAAAGTGCACAATTAGGTTTTGGGACAACTTAAGATAACCCCTACCCACAAAGAACTTAGATTTTATATTGTGTACATGAGTAAGGAATACAAAAAGAGAATATGAATTAATGAATATTTTAGTGTTTGGGGGGTAGTATAGATATTCCACCTATCAATGTAGATTTCACCCTCTATACAATTTCATAGATGGTCTTCAAGAGCTGTGAAAACTAAAAAAACAAAATCAGCATCATGCATCCAGCCTGTGAATGATCAGTAGATTATGCTTTTGGTACAGTTCATTAGCAGACAAGCCTGCAATCAAAGCTGGCTGGAATCTAGCAGAATAGAGCTAAAACAAAACTAAGAGCAATGAAGGGAAACTTTCAGAGAAGTAAATTTAGGCTCCAAAGGGTGGGATAGAACTATGCTACAAAGATAAGCATGGTTGTTGATCCCTCTTCCTTTTGTCCAGGCTGAGCTACTGCCCTACTTTTCTTCTCTAGGGAGGGTTTTCTCTGTGAACTGAACTGAATTGAATGAAACTGTAATGGAATCAAATTGGATCCATTCTGTGGATGTATCCTATACCGGGAATGCTCTCCCTCTTTTTTCCCTACACCTCCTAATTTTCTTGGATTTCCTTAAAGACTCAGCTCAAATACTATTTCCCATAGGAGGACTTTCCAATTCCTTTCTATTGCTAGGAACTCCTTTCAGAAATTACCTTCCATCTCTTTTGTTTGCAGCTTATAGATGTACAGTTAATCTACATATTTTCTCCTCCATGTGAGTCCTTTGAGGGAATGAACCATCTTTTTCCTTTCTTTGTATACTCAGCATTTAATATAGTCAGAATAGAATAGGCTATGTGCTTAATTAATCAATTAGTTAATATGATTGTTGACTGACTAAATGAGGTCAAAAATACAGGCAATTACTTAGATGAAAAGATCTACAAGCATTATGAACATTTATGGACATATGGTTGGGGTGCAATAGCTAGAAAGCCTCTCTATGACAGAGAGAGTAGTAACTCTTTCAGTGTATCTATCATAACCAACTTGCCAGCAGAATGCTGTTGTTTGGAAACCAGTCTACTCTTTTTAACTTCCAGCAACTTGTATTCATTCAAAGTCCATAGTCCCAACTATCTGTCTGACTTGGGAATGAGAAACACCTTATACCTTCTGATGTATTTTCTGACTGTAATCCTATTTTCCCCAAACCTATTTTTGGGCACTCTAACCAAATTATTTCCACAGGAAAATATAGATGTATGAAATCTGAACTGACAAAAATCTACCTGTCTCCCAAGACACTACTTGATTGTCATACAAATGTGATCAGAACAAGAACAAAATATCCATGTTTTCCTGCATTATGTATATTTGTCAGCAAGAGAGCCTGGGGCTTCTGTCCTATGTTCTGCCTAGACAAAACCTCCCTGTATCCTTACATTAATGTATAGTGTGTTTTGAATCAATGTTCCCATGTGTGAAGTTGTTGGGCACCATATTGGTAAAATGTCTACATGACTGACTATATTAGTACTTTTACTTGTGGGAGTGTTTGACAGCATATTGACTTTTGCAATAGTTCCTTGGATAGGAGTAGGGGTCTTCAACGTGGCAGGCCAGGCCAGGGCAGTGTCTGATAACCCCCACTTCTCCTTCTCAGATTCCCAGCAAGGAGTTCATTGTGTGGGTGGAAGAAGATATGTCTGCTTCTGTGCTCAGAGCTATTTGGAAAGCTGACATTCAGAACTCATTATTCATAAATCCAATTTTAAAAATTGTATTTGGTCAGTAAGTGCCCACTCACAAGAAAAATGCTTGGTGGGTGGGTAAGAAGCTTTCATTCAATCATGGAAGAATTTTTTTTGGTTAACTGTCACTCATTCCCAACTTTCTTACATAGATGGGACTAATACTAATTTTAAGATGACATAATTTTTAATAGATGCATTTCCAATACACACAGAGGAGAATCCAATAGCTTGAGAGATGTTTTCAAAGGCAAATAATTATTTAGAAATAAAAGGAGAGGGAAAAGGGGGAAAGCAAAGGATTCTATAATTACCCTACAAACTAAAGCTAATTTATTTTCCTAGTCATTATTAGAAGTCTGTGAAATGAAGCAATCTACTTTGACATGCTTCAATGGACAGAAAAATATTGGTTCCTCTTATTTCTTCAGATTGCAAAATTTTGAAAGTGATTGAGCTGAGATGTGAGCAAAGTAAAAGCAGCAACTCACAGAGATGCTGATGGGGGGCCAGGATATTCATTCAGCAGAGAGGATTGTGGGAAGCTGGACTTTGGTAATAGCTGCAGGATTTGGGTCACTAAAGGCTTGGGAAATGATGGGAGTTTTAGCCATTTAGAGTTCAGGAAAAATATTAAGCTCAGTTTAGACATTTCTCTAAATAGTCTCTCTATACTCTCTCCCTTAAAGCCATCTTCTCCAATCCCATGGGTTCAATTATCACCTCCATTCAAATGATTACCAAATTTGCACTGCTGCTCACAGCTTCTCCCTTGAGCACTACTGCTACATTAATATCAGCTGCTGCTTGGTCATTTCTATCTAAGATGTTTTGTTGTCACCTATATCAAAGTGCCCCAAAGGGACGTGGTGGCTCCCCCTCATTGGAAGTCTTCAAGCAGAGGCTGAATGAATCAGTATATGAATCAAAAAGCATTTATTGAGTTCTTACTCTGTTCCAGGAGCTGTGCTAAGTAGTGAGAATACAAACATATAAAATGCTCAGTTTCTGGGAGCTTAGATACATATAAGCACCTCACATAGGAGAATGGTGGCTAGGGAAGGGAATTTTGGTCTGAGAATGGTGAACAGAGCCATAGGACAGTTATTTGGTCATGTCTTTTACAGCTATAATGATAGTTTTTATTTGATTATAGTTCCCAAAAAAGGGGGAGAAGAACACATGCCATGTCTGTAAAATGTGGGTGGACATGAAAGACCAGGAGATGGTTGGCTCATTAAGAATAGCATAATTAGCATGGGATCTGGGGATCCATTTGGTGGCAGCTATGGAATAACAGGAAACATCTGCGAAGTTTGGTATAGTGTCTGGGAAACTGCTTAGATATATTCTGAGCTCTCACTAGTCAAAGATGACCATTTGATGAGAGGTGTTATATTGAAATTTTTTTCTATTATGGGTTGGACTAGGTGGTTGTTCTAAAAATTCTGTGGTTCTGATTTTATGAACTTCCTTCTGTTCAAAGCAAAATCCTGCTATTGACTCAAGCATTCAGATTTGAAATGAGAAAGGATCTTGGAGATTAATTTATCTTATTTTACAAAAGCACAAACTGAGGTCCAAATACAATAAATAACTGACATTATCATCATTATCATTGCTAACATTTATATAGCACTTGCTGTGTTCCAGCTATTGTGCTAAGTACTTTAAATTTTTTATCTCATTTGATCGTTACAACAATCCTAGGAGGTAGGTGCTATTATCATCCCTATTTTAGAGATGAGGAAATTGAGACAAAGAGAAATTAATTGGCTTGCCTGGGTCACATAGCTAGTGACTGAATCTGGATTTGAACTCAGGTCTTCCTGATAATAAAAATGACAATAGAATTTAAACAGGGAATTCCAAAACTTGTAGTGTAGTTGTAGGCTATTAAATTATAAAACTGCACAAAGACCTTCTTGAACATCTTAAAGATTTGCAATGTGCTTTACAAATATTATTTCATTTGTTCTCTGCAACAAATTTGGGATTTGAATGTTGTTATTATTTGTACTTTACAGATGAGGAAACTAAGACAGATAGAAGTCTGTCCCAGAGCAGAATCACACAGCTATTAAGTGTCTGAGGCTAGATTGGAACTCATCTTCCTCCTTCCAGGTCTAACCTTCTATCTACTGTGTCACCTAGCTGTCACAAGAAGTTACTAAACTGAGAAATGAATCCAGTTTTTTCATTCCTTCTATTTTTTCTTTTATCAATGTTCTATTTCTTTGTTAAATAATACATTTTTATTTTCAAAATACATACAAAGATAGTTTTCAACATTCACTCTTGCAAAACCTTGTGTTCCAAAATTTTTCTCCCTCATTTTTCCCCACCCTCTCCCCTAGACAGTAACTAATCTATATTTAACATATGTGCAGTACTTCTTTACATATGTCCAGAAATATCATGATACACAAGAAAAATCAGATCAAAAAGGGAAAAAAGTAAAAAAGAAAATAAAAAGCAAGCAAAAAACAAAAAAGTGAAAATATTGTATTGTGATCCATATTAAATTTCCATAATCCTCTTTCTGTATTCAAATGGCTCTCACTATCACAAGTCTATTGGAATTGGCCTGAATCATCTCACTGTTGAAAAGAGCCATGTCAGCAATAATTAGGAGTTACTTTGCCCAACTTTATGCCAATGAATTTGATAACCTAAGTGAAATGGAGGAATATCTACAAAAATATAGATTGCCCAGATTAACAGAAGAGGAAATAAATTACTTAAATAGTCCCATTTAAGAAAAAGAAATAAAACAAGTCATTAATCAACTGCCTAAGAAAAAAATCCCCAGGACCAGATGGATTTACATGGATTCCACCAAACATTTAAAGAACAATTAACTCCAATACTATATAAACTATTTGAAAAAATAGGGAATAAAGGACTCCTACCAAATTCCTTTTATAATACAGACATGGTACTGATACCTAACTAAGTAGAACAAAAACAGAGAAAGAAAATTGTAGACTAATCTTCCTAATGAATATTGATGCAAAAATCTTAAATAAAATATTAGCAAAGAGATTACAGAAAATCATCCCCAGGATAATACACCATGACCAAGTAGGATTTATAACAGGAATGCAGGGATGGTTCAATATTAGGAAAACTGTTAGCATAATTGACTATATTAATAACCAAATTAACAAAAAAACATATGATTATCTCAAT
>JAJPUD010030439.1:1744-13172 GCA_023553655.1 Myrmecobius fasciatus | reverse complement strand
TTTTTTTGGATCTTATTTTACCACTTTTTCCCTCTTTTCCCCAGTATGACAACCTTTTCCCCTCTAGTTCTCTTTTTCATATTATCAAAGTAATATCTAGTTAATTATACCCCTAAACTTTAAGTATCCCCCTAGTAAAAATAATGTTCTCAAGAGTCCTCTCCTTTTTACCTTTTTATGCATCTCTTGAGTTTGGTGTTTGGGTGTCATTTTTTTTGTTCAGCTCCGGTCTTTTCATTAGAAATAGGTGAAATTCTCCTATAACATTGAATGACCATCTTCTTCCCTGGAGGATAATGCTCATTCTAGCTGGATAGATTATTCTTGGTTGTAATCCAAGTTCCTTTGCCCTTAGGAATATCTGGTTCCAGGCCCTTAGATCCTTCAGTGTGGAGGCTGACAGATCCTGTGTGATTCTAATTTTGATCCTCGGTATTTGAATTGTTTCTTTCTAGCTGCTAGTAGAATCTGTTCCTTGGTGCTATAGACCTAAAATTTAGCCACGATATTCCTTGGGGTCTTAATTTTGGGGTCTCTTTCAGGAGGTGATCGGTGAATTCTTCCAATGGTGATTTTGCCCTTTTATTCTACAATCTCAGAGCAGTTTTCTTTCAGGATTTCCTGGAAGATAGTGTTTAGATTTTTTTTTTTCATCATGGCTTTCAGGAAGTCCAATAATCCTTAGATTGTCTCTCCTAGATCTATTTTCCAAGTCAGTTGTTTTTCCTAGGAAATATTTCATATTTTCTTCTAACTTTTCATTTTTTATTTGGTTTGACTGATTCTTGAAGTCTTATTTAGTCATTCACTTGCATTTGTTCAATTCTTATTTTTAAAGTGTTGTTTTCTTCAGTTACCTTTTTAAGATCCTTATGTAACTGGCCAATTTGTTCATTGCACTCTTTTTCCACTTCACTAATTTTATTTTTCAATAAATTGGTGTCTTTTTCATATCTCTTTTCTAGGGTATCATATCCTTCTTGCAAGATGTTGTATCCTTCTTGCACTGATTTCAGTTTATTTTCCCACTTATGCTCTAGCTCTCTTTTGAGGTTCTTTATGCAATCTTCCAGAAAGGCCTTTTGAAAAGGGGATCAGTGATGGTCCTTGCTGATTTTCTCTGGAGTTTTGTCTAAAGGAACCTCAGTATCTGGGGTCATCTCTTCTTTGCCTTGATAAAAGCTGTCTATGATGAGAGCTCTCTTTTGCTTCTTCATTTTTTTTTTAGACAGCGTGGATATCTCTTTAAGGTAGGGGAAAAAAACAGTGGCTGAAAGGCGGCTGAAAAGCTTTGTCCTGGGGCACTTCAGCGAGTTGACTTAAGGTGCTGGGCCGGTGGGGGCTAGGACTAAGTCTGAATTACTCCTTAAACAAGGCAAGTCTGTCAGAACACCTGCCCCCAATCAGGGCAGAGTGTCCCGAGTGCCTCAGATAAACTCCAGGTGTTTGGAATTTGGAGTTTAGAGTTTGGAATTTCTGCCAAGATGAGCTGAGCTGAGTCCCACCCTCACTTCCGGCCTACACAGAAGGCGTCTATTTATCTCTCTGTCCCAGTCCGACTAACCTGATATGAAGTTATCCAGAGAGCCGTGCCCAAATATTTCTGAGTTTGTTGACTTGAAGATCAGTTCAGAGGCATATTTTATTGTTGATTTGAGAAAAGATCAGAGTAGAGGCAGAAAGTCACCCTTTCACTCCGCCATCTTGGCTCCGCCCCCCTTAAATGCTTTTTCTGAATCTATAGAGATAATCATACGATTTTTGTTAATTTAGTTATTAATATAATTGATTATACTGACAGTTTTCCTAATATTGTACCAGCCCTGCATTCCTGGTATAAATCTTACTTTGTCATAGTGTATTATCCTGGGTATGACTTTCTGTAATCTCATTGCTAATATCTTATTTAAAATTTTTGCATCAATATTCATTAGGGAAATTGGTCTATAGTTTTCTTTCTCTGTTTTCACCCTACCTGGTTTAGCTGTCAGCACCATATCTGTGTCATAGAAGGAATTTGGCAATATACCTTCTGTCCCTATTTTCTCAAATAGTTTGTAAAGTATTGGAATTAATTGTTCTTTGAATTTTTGGTAGAATGTACATGTAAAACCATCTGGCCCTGGAGATTTTGTCTTAGGGAGTTGGTTAATAGATTGTTCTATTTCTTTTTCTAGTATGGGGCTATTTAAATAATTTATATCCTCTCCTGATAACCTGGGCAATCTATATTTTTGTAGATATTCCTCCATTTCATTTAAATTATCAAACTTACTGGCATAAAGTTGGGCAAAGTAACTCCTAATTATTGCTCTAATTTCCTCTTCATTGGAGGAAAGTTCTCCCTTATCATTCTTGAGACTAACAATTTGATTTTCCTCTTTCCTTTTTCTAATTAAATTAGCTAAAATCTTATCTATTTTGTTGGTTTTTTTCATAAAACCAACTCTTAGTTTTATTTATTAATTCAATAGTTTTCTTGTTTTAAATTTTAGTAATCTCCCCTTTTATTTTCAGAATTTCCAATTAATATTTAATTGAGGATTTTATATTTGCTCTTTTTCTAGCTTTTTCAATTATGAGCCCAATTAATTGATCTTCTCTTTCCCTATTTTAGGCAAGTAAGCATGTAGAAATATAAAATTACCCTTATAACTGCTTTGGCTGTATCCCACAAATTTTGCTATATTGTCTCATACCCTTATTCTCCTGGATGAAATTATTGATTGTGTCTATGATTTGCTCTTTCATTCATTCATTTTTATGCTTTGATTATTTAATTTCCAATTAACTTTTGTTTTATTTTCTCCTGGCCTTATATTACATGTGATTTTTATTTCATCATGGTCTGAAAAAAATGCATTTACAATTTCTGGTTTTCTGCTTTTGATTTTGAGGTTTTGATGGCCTAACACATGGTCAATTTTTGTATGTTTCATGAACCACAGAGAAAAATATAACCCTCCTTCTATCTCAATTGAATTTTCTCCAAAAATCCATCTTTTGTAACATTTTGTTTACCTCTCTAACTTCTTTCTTATTTATTTTGTGGTTTTTGATTTATCTAATTCTGAGAGAGCATTAGTATAGTTTTTCTGTCTATTTCTTATTGCATCTCTCTTAATGTCTTCTCTAGGATTTTGGATATTATACCACTTGGTGCATATATGTTTAGTATTGATATTGCTTCATTATCTATGGTACCATTTGGTAAAATATAGTTTCCTTCCGTATCTCTTTTAATTAGATCTATCTTTGCTTTTACTTGATCTGAGATCAGGATTGCTACCTCTGTTTTTTTTTGTTGTTGTTGTTCACCTGAAGCATAATAGATTCTGCTCCAGCCCTTTATCTTCACTCTGCATCTATCTTTATGCTTTAGATGTATTTCTTGTTTTATGGGAGAGTTCATCCCATTCACATTCAGAGTTAAAATAACCAATTATGTATTTTCTATCTTATTTACCCAAAGTTATGTTTTTCTCTTTCCTTTCCCCTTTCTCTCTTCCCCCATACCGATATTTCACTTTTGATGACTACCTCCCTCAAACAGTTCTCACTCCTTTATATCCCCTCAGCCCTTTTTTACACTTTTCCCCTAATTCTCCTGTTTTCCCTTCTATTAGTCTTTCCCTTTCTTTTCTACCTTTCCCTCCCACTTATATGGAGGCAACCTACTCGTTTTTTAATAATGCCAGTACCAACTTCAATATTCATATATATTGCTATTTCTTTATTTGGTCAATTTTTACAATGATGAAGTTCATTTATGCTTTCCCATTTTGTGAGATTTTCATTTATATTTTGTTATATTGCATTCCTTCACATATATTTGACATAAATATGTAGGATACAAATAAAGTCAACTAATTATTATTTTTTCCTACTATGGGCAATGTACTTTGCTAAGTATAAGGATGCCAATAAAGGAAAAACAAAACAAAATAGCAACAACAATAACAAGAAGAAAACTAACAAACCAAACAAAAACATTCTCTGCATTCCAAGAATTTACTTTCTAATGGAGGAAAATAAAATGTAAATAGCTTTGTAAAAAAAAAGACTATAGATAGTATAAAATAGAAATATCAACAGAAGGGAGGAAGTAATATTAAGGAAGATCAAGAAAGGCTTCCTGAAGAAAGTGGGATTTTATCTGGGGCTTAAAAGAAGACAAGAGATGAGGTGGAAATGAATTTCAGGCATAGAAGATGGAACATGAGTTGGGAATTGGAGTACCTTGAATATGGAACAGCAAAAGCAGTGTCACTGGGTTTTAAAATTTATGTAGGGAGTGTAGTGTAAAAGATGGGAGGAAAGGTGGGTAATACCTTCAAAATTACATCATCAGTAGCAAAAATGCCAAATTTTTTTCTTATCTACATCTGTGTTTATATAATTGTGTTTGTTTCTTTATCTATTTCTCAAATTTCTGTATGAAAGGTTTATGATCTATGTCAATATACTTTCATTCAGAAATTTCTTGATTTTTGGGGGAGGACACATTAGTAAATTTCTTTAAGTTGGTATTCTTTTAAGTATGCACCATACATTATTTTAATTTTAAAATCTTTTTTCTACCATTATATTACAATTATTGCATGGTTGTTGTAACAACTTGGTGTCCAAACTGTACATAAAGTTTATTTGGCCTCTCTCATTCCTTATTCTTGGGTCATAAATTTCCAATATATTTTTCAATATCCCCACATATGTGTACCTTTGCACTGAAACCACTGATGTAAAATTATGTTATTATTTTAGTTGAAATATCTCATTTCTCTTATCAAAATAATAGTGTTGTTTGATAATAACTGATGCTCTTGATGCTTTGCAACCCATTTTGCTACATAAGTAGCTATTATTTCCAATGTGATCTTTTGGAAAATACTTACCTGGAATACTTCAACACAAGACAGTTAAATGTCCCACTGAATGCTATTTCTGTTTGCATTTGTCATGCATTCTTGACAAAAAAAAAATTCTGCCTACTTCTTTAATTCTTCAAGACAAACCTGGGAAATACTTAAAAAATGTTTATTTTCAGCACCTAGTTCTTTTCCTTTCAATATCCCTATCACACTCATTAATAAGACAATATCATATCTATTGTGTATATGAAATCATGCAAAATATATTTTCACATTAGCCATATCACAAAAAAACAAGAAAAATAAAGAGCAAGACAGATATGCTTCAATATGAACTCAGAGTCCATTAGTTATCTTTCCAGAGATGAGAACATTTTTCAATCAGATTCTTTTGAAATTATCCTACATAATTTTATTGATCAAAGTTGCTAAGCCTTTCACAATTAGTTTTTATTATACTATTGTCATTACTGTGTACCTCTTTCTCGTTATGATCACTTCCCTCTCTTGATCATTTCCTATTTATTCTACAGATAGCTTGCTTGTACACAAGTGGTTTTTTTATGTTTTCCTTTTTTTTTCACTTTAATTTAATTCATAACCTACTTGAGACTCTTCTTTGGTATCCCCAGTGCTTAGGAGAGTGTTTGACACAAAATAAGCACTTAATATGTGCTTATTGATTGACTGACTTGACATCAACAGGATTCTGTCTTCCAATAGTATATGTAGATGTTAATATTTAGACAAGCATTTCCCATTTAGGGTACTAAAGAATTAAGTTGTTTAATTAATAATATTAAGACCATGTAATTCTTATTATCTCCTAAACATGTTTATGCACCTTTTCTATTGTCATGAAACGAGCAGAGGTATCTTTGACACCAAGGACTAAATGTTTTCCCTTTTTGTTTTCTCCTTTTTTTAAACCAAAAAATAGCTTCCTGATGATGAGCTTCTATGTATTTATCTAAGCTGCTTTTTTTAGTAGAACTCAGTGTTTTGATGGAACTCTACTTCAACCACTTCCAATATGGAAGACCTTTGGTACTTTCTTTTTTTTATGCATAGATTTTCAACTGAGAGTTACCTTAATGGCAGGAGCTCTCAGGATAGAATCTTATCCAACTTTAATGATTGTATTATTCTATTAAACCAACTAAATTTTTTAAAAGTTAAACTTAACCATTCAAAAAGTATAATTTAATAAGACAGTATCCATTTATTCATTTAGAATATCTTTTAATGAACTGTTGTTTACTGGGTAATCTGAAAACACTTTAAGATTCCTATCACTTTTAATTCATTTATTTTAAATAGCTTTTATTTGCTTCCACAAGTATTCCTTTGAAATTAATCATTAATAGGCATTCAGTTACCCACAACAAAAAACTTTCAACAGGAGGCCTTTTTACTTTTTCTTTCTTTTTTTTCTTTTTCCCCAGACACAGAAATAGGTGTTTCTTGCTACAAGAGATTCTATAGAATTCAGTGTCCAAAATGTGTTGGGGCCATTGACTTCAACATAGTGTTGATTGCCTAAGATTTAAAAGAGATTATGTACAGATCCTAGAGATGATCTGAAAACTTGCAGACAATTATCTCCATGGTGATCAGTGCAGTCATAAATAATATGTGTGTATATATCCACTGATTACAAATAATCCACATAAAAATGATTAAAAATTCAGTTTCAGTGTATGAAAATATTTTATATGAAGCCATTATTTTCTTTTCCCTTGTTGCACTTGCTTTAGGACTTGAAATCACAGGGAAAATTAAGGTAGATCCCTTAGAGTTGCATAAAACTAGTGTATAGTCCACTGAAAGGTGCCAGGTAGAGGAAATAGTATAAAATATTGAAGTATTTTTCTCTACCTGTTCATAAAAGTTTGATTCCAGAGATAACTCTCTTACAAAAGTTGTAATGTCAATCCTTCAAAGGATTTTCAGCTCTCATTAACTAGCCTCTATGGAATTTATTTCTGATTGTTTTTAAGATGAATAATGACCTTATTTTGTCACCTTAAAAAGTTTAGACTTTTAACATCTCATCAAGTAGTCCAACATACTGCTTAGTATGAAGATATGTTTCATTATCTCCCCATTTGATCTCCAAATCCTTAAGAAGCTTAGATTAACTTCCTCCTTCTAGCCAACATTAAATAATATATTTCACTTCTCCTACTGTAACTCTTTTGAATGACACTGTAAATCACATATATGTGTTCATAATATTGCCATTATTAATAGGAATATTACTTATTGACATTTATGAACTTGAAATTCAGTAAGCCACCAGAATATTATTAAAGCAGCCATGCAAATCATTGTATAGTCAAGGTCTGAAAGAATCAGTTTGAAGTTTAAGAAAAACAGGCATTGCTGTTGAAAATAGTGTTTGTAATATCATTTATGGAAAAAAAATTGTTGAAGCAACATTTCTACTTAAATAAATTCAACAGAATACTTAAGTATGTCAGTTCAAATATGAAAGCATTATTGCAATAAAAATTTTGAGGAAAAGTTTTCTAAAATTGTATGCTAATATCTGTTTTTTTTTAAGATGCATTATGCAGAATTTAACTTTACTTTCTTTATGTGTTAATGAAGTTGGATCTATTGCAACTTAAAAGGCCTCTGCTAGAGTTCCTTTGGGATCTGTACTTTGATGTCTTTTTTTAATGCATTTATCGATGATTTGGATACAGTCGTGGAGGGTATACTTATTATTTGTATCAATGACAAAATTTTGCAGAACATTTTACATGCAAAAAAGCAAAATGTGGAAATATTACCACAAGCTAAGGATTTGAGCCACATTTAAAAACATAAAACTCAACAGAGACAAATATCAAGTTTTTATAGGAATCAAAAAATTCAACTTTCAGATCTATAATGCATCTAATTGATTTGACAGGAGCTCCATGAATTAATTTCAATAGTATATTATTTTTATTATAAAGATATTGACTACCCCTAAGTTCTGAATATTCTTCCAGTTATTTAAATAATTGTTTAATTTCCTAAGGATCATTTTGTAATCTTACCTATTGAATATACTTTGAAAAACTGACTTCTAAGTTTTTTATGCATTTTTTAAGCTACTTTGAATTTGACTTCCTTTCCCATCATTCCTTCCTGGATTTCATTATGGCTATATACAAATACTCTAATATAATTGAAAAATAAGGAATAGAGATCTTGAGAGCATTGGAAAATAGGTGGAGATTGAGGGTTTCAACTATTTCTAAGTAGATGTAACAGATCTCAAATATTCTGTCATGAAATTACAAAGAGGGCCACTAAGATCCTCAGAGGTCATGAAATTACAAAGAGGGCCACTAAGATCCTCAGAGATACTACAGGTAGAGGTCAACATAGGAGATGAGATGAGGGAAAGGTGAGCTAATCTCTCTCTCTCTCTCTCTCTCTCTCTCTCTCTCTCTCTCTCTCTCTCTCTCTCTCTATTCCTGAGGCAACTGGGGTTAAGTGACTTGCCCAGGGTCACACAGCTAGGAAGTGTTAAGTGTCCCAGACAGATTTGAACAGCTCCTCCTGAATTCATGGCTGGTGCTCTATCCACTGAACCAACTAGCTGCCCTTAATCTCTCTAACCAAGAGCACAATCAAGGTTGGAGCCAGGTGATCTCACAAAAGCCTATTTCAATAATTAAACCTGGGTGGGTCTTATTAGGCCGATCTTCACACCTCTCCTCTTATGCTCTTAACTCTTTATCCAGAAATCTCACTGAAACCCTGGAATTAACACATCTTAAATTTCTTCTGCTCATAGCCTCTCCCTCTTTAGGAATGGATTTTCCTTAAACGTCCTTTAAAAAAGATGCATTCCAGGTCAGCCATGCCTTGTTCTTCTCCAAGTTGCACATGTCTTCCTCTAATTTTTTCGTAGCTGTTACCTTTTTCTTCCCACTATTCTCTCTATTCAGTTTCCATTTATGTATACACCCCCCAATATAATATAACTTTCTTGAGGAAAGATCTTTTTCTTATTTCTACTTTTTATATATTTGTAATACTTAACATACTTCCTGGCACATAGTAAGTGTTTAACAAAGGTTTGCTAACTAAGAGATGAGCAAATCAATGGGAAAAATATCAATAATTGTTTTAAACCTACCTCCATGACAACTTAAGAAGAGAGCAAAAGGGGGGGGGAAATAATTTTTAATGTGGCCTAGGTCCTGAAGAGCTATATTAAATGAAAAAGAAATTTTAAAAATAACTCAGTGAAAACATTCAAGGAGCTATCATTCACAGAGAAGCTATGTCAACGTTAAAAAAAATCCACAATTCCCTTTATCAAACCACCCTCTATTGCCTCTCCCTTTGCCTTTCCTTAAAGAATAAATATACTCATTAACCTAATTGTTACTTCAATCCCTTGTTCCTTCAATTTTATTTGTGGCCATCTCTGCTGCACTAGTCACTCTCTTCTCCCCATATAGCCCTTCTCTTTTGAATTTTTAGTCGTCAAACATATTGCTAATAAGTCAGCCAAGTCTAAACCTTGTATCAGCCTACTTTTCAAGCCTATACATATACTACTGAATGAAGGTGGAGAAAATCATACAATCAATCTAAGGGAGTCCATTAAAAATTATATGTTATATATGATCAAAGAGGGACTCGATGCTGCTAGTTAATATTATTATACCTCCTTTATCAACTTACTATTTTACTTTCCACAGGGTCTCTTCCAATACTTTCCATCTTTGCTCAAATCTTTCATGGCTTCGACCTTTACATACTTTCTCAGTTGAAAACATTGCCTCATATTTTACAGGAAAAAATGAGGCCATTCAATATTAACTCTCTCTGTTCTCCCCTTTTGCTCAACTTCAATTACTCATTTGTCTCCTGCCATTTACTCCTCCTTCACCCCTGTTTCATATGAAGATATGCCCTTATTTTAGGCACTTACCTATCGCCCTTTATTGATTGAAGTGATACCATTCTATTTGAGTTCCTCTAACATTTTCCCTTTTGTTATTCCCACTTTCTAATTTATTTTCAATCTCTTCCTTTCTATTAGCTCATTTCCTTTTGCCTAGAAACATGCCACTCTCTCCGTTCTCTGAAGCCCCCCGCCAAAAAAAAAAAAAAACATCAAATCCTTCAATTTGTATTTTCATCTCCTCTATCATCCTAGTTGTCTTCTGACATTTGCAACTTGAAAAAGCCATCTACAATAGGTTCCTCAGCTCTCTTCTCACTATTTTCTTAATTCCGTATAATTTGGCCTCTTTGCTTATCATTCTACCAAAATTCTGTCCCAAAGTTATTAATGATTTCTTAGTAGCCAAATGCAATGGTAACTTCTTAAAATTCATTCTCCTTAACCTCTTTTAAACTTTTCACAGATTTGGATACTCTCTATCCTTTGATACTTTTCTTTTTTTTATTAATACTTTTTATTTGCAAAACATATGTATGGGTAATTCCTAAACATTAACCCTTACAAAGCTTTCTGTTAAAAATTTTCCCCCCTACTCCCCACCCCTCCCCTAGATGGCAGGATATCCACTAAATGATAATTATGTTAGAATACTTAAGAAATCGAATATATGTATAGTTATTGCATCATTTTTTTTTTGTGCAGGAGAAATCACATCTACAAGAAAGAATAATCTGATAAAGGAAATAAAATGCAAGCAAACCTCAATAGAGAACATGAAAATGTTATGTTGTGGTCCACATTTCACATCCCTCTCTCTGGGTGTATATGGCTCTCTTCACCAAACAATTGGAACTGGTTTGAAGCATTTCATTGTTGAAGAGAGTGATGTCCATTAGAACTGATCCTCATATAGTATTGTTGTTATCGTGAATAATGATCTCTTGGTTCTGCCCACTTCACTGAGCATTAGTTCATGCAAGTCTCTCCAGGCCTCTCTGAAATCGTCCTGCTGGTCGTTTCTTACAGAACAATAATATTCCATAACATTCATATACCATAATTTATTCAGCCACTCTCCAATTGATGGGCATCCATTCATTCAGTTTCCAGTTTCTATCCACTACAAAAAGAGCTGCCACAAACATTCTTGCACATGTGGGGACCTTTCCTTCTCTTATGATTTCTTTGGGATATAAGCCCAATAGAAACACTGCTGGGTCAAAGGGTATTCATAGTTTCATAACATTTGAGCATAGCTCCAAATTGCTCTCCAGAATGGCTGCATCCGTTCACAGTTCCACCAACAATGCATCAGTGTCCCAGTCTTCCCACATCCCATCCAACATTCATCTTTATCTTTTCCTGTCATTTTAGCTAATCTGACAGGTGTGTAGTGGTACCTCAGAGTTGTCTTAATTTGCATTTCTCTGATCAATAGTGATTTGGAGCACCTTTTCATATGACTACAAATAGTTTTAATTTCATCATCTGAAAATTGTCTGTTCATATCCTTTGACCATTTATCATTTGTAGAATGGCTTGAATTCTTATAAATATGAGACAATTCTCTATATATCTTAGAGATGAGGCCTTTATCAGAACCCCTAAATGTAAAGATGATTTCCCAATTTGATGT
>JAJPUD010030434.1:0-13175 GCA_023553655.1 Myrmecobius fasciatus | reverse complement strand
TATGAGAATGTTATGTTGTGGTCCACATTTCACATCCCTCTCTCTGGCTGTATATGGCTTTCTTCACTGAACAATTGGAACTGGTTTGAAACATTTCATTGTTGAAGATAGCCATGTCCATCAGAATTGATTGTCATATAGTATTGTTGTTGCCGTGTATAATGATATCCTGGTTCTGCTCATTTCACTCAGCATCAGTTCATGCAAGTCTCTCCAGGCCTCTCTGAAATCGTCCTGTTGGTCATTTCTTACAGAACAATAATAATCCATAATATTCATATACCATAATTTGTTCAGCCATTGTCCAATTGAAGGGCATCTATTTAGTTTCCAGTTTCCAGCCACTACAAAAAAGGCTGCCACAAACATTCTTGCACATGTGGGGCCCTTCCTTCCTTTATGATTTCTTTGGGATATAAGCCCAATGGAAATGCTGCTAGGTCAAAGGGTATGCACAGTTTTATAACTTTTTGAGCATAGTTCCAAATTGTTCTCCAGAATGGCTGTATGCGTTCACACCTCCACCAACAATGCATCAGTGTCCCAGCCTTCCCACATCCCCTCCAACATTCATCATTAGTTTTCCTGTCACTTTAGCCAATCTGACAGGTGTGTAGTGGTACCTCAGCGTTCTCTTGATTTGCATTTCTCTAATCTATAGTGATTTGGAGCATCTATTCATATGACTACAAATAGTTTTAATTTCATCCTCTGAAAATTGTCTGTTCATATCCTTTGACCATTTATCAACTAGAGAATGGCTTGAATTTTTATAAATATGAGACAATTCTCTATATATTTTAGAGATGAGACCTTTGTCAGAACCATTAAATGTAAAGATGATTTCCCAATTTATTTCTTCCCTCCTAATCTTGACTGCATTGGTTTTGTTTGTACAAAACCTTTTTAACTTAATATAGTCAAAGTTATCCATCTGGTTTTCAATTAAGAGTTCCAGTTCTTCTTTGGACATAAATTTATTCCATCTCCATAGGTCTGAGAGGTAAACTATATTACGTTCTTTTAATTTACTTATAGTATCACTCTTTATATCCAGATCATGAACCCATTTAGATCTTATCTTGGTATGTGGTGTTAGATGTGGGTCAAGCCCTAATTTCTTCCATACTACTTTCCAATTTTCCCAGCAGTTTTTGTCAAATAGTGAGTACTTATCTCAGAAGCTGGGGTCTTTAGGTTTATCAAACACTAAATTGCTATACTTATTTCCTAGTTTGTCTTGTGATTCTATCCTATTCCACTGTTCGACTACTCTATTTCTTAGCCAGTACCAAATGGTTTTAATAACCGCTGCTTTGTAATATAGTTTTAGATCTGGTACAGCAAGTCCACCATCATCAGCCTTTTTTTTTTCTTTAATTCTCTTGAAACTCTTGACCTTTTGTTCTTCCAAATGAATTTTGCTACTATTTTTTCTAGATCTGTAAGGTAATTTCTTGGGAGTTTGATTTGTATGGCACTAAATAAGTAAAATAGTTTGGGTAGTATTGCCATTTTTATTATATTCGCTAGGCCTACCCTTGAGCATTTTAAGTTTTTCCAATTGACTAGGTCTGATTTTATTTGTTTGGAAAGTGTTTTGTAGTTTAATTCATATACTTCCTGACTTTCCCTTGGCAGATAAATTCCAAATATTTTTTACTATCAACAATTATTTTGAATGGAATTTCTTTTTGTATCTCTTGCTGCTGAAATTTGTTGGTAATATATAAATTATAATATAATAAATATAATAAAAAACATATAAAATAAAAATGCTGATGATTTATGTGGATTTCTTTTGTATCCTGCAACTTTGCTAAAGTTGTGAATTGTTTCTAGTAGGTTTTAAGTTGAGTCTTTAGGGTTCTCTAGGTATATCATCATGTCATCTGCAAAGAGTGATAATTTGGTTTCCTCATTACCTACTCTAATTCCTTTAATCTCTTTTTCTTCTCTTACTGCCAAAGCTAACATTTCTAAGACAATATTAAATAATAATGGTGACAGTGGGCAGCTTTGTTTCACTCCTGATCTTATTGGGAATGGTTCTAGTTTGACTCCATTACATATGATACTTGCTGAAGGTTTTAAGTAGATACTACTAATCATTTTAAGGAAAAGCACATTTATTCCTATACTCTCCAGTGTTTTTAATAGGAATGGGTGTTGGATTTTATCAAAGGCTTTTTCTGCATCTATTGAGATAATCATATGGTTTTTATTAATTTGGTTATTAATATAATTGATTATGCTGATAGTTTTCCTAATATTGAAACAGCCCTGCATTCCTGGTATAAATCCTACTTGGTCATGGTGTATTATCCTGGAAAGGACTTTCTGTAATCTCGTTGCTAGAATCTTATTTAAAATTTTTGCATCAATATTTATTAGGGAAATGGATCTATAATTTTCTTTCTCAGTTTTCTCCTTATCTGGTTTAGCTATCAGCACCATATCTGTGTCACAGAAGGAATTTGGTAGTACATTTTCTTTCCCTATTTTTCCAAATAGTTTATATAGTATTGGGGTTAATTGTTCTTTGAATGTTTGGTAAAATTCACATGTAAATCCATCTGGCCCTGAAGATTTTTTCTTAGGGAGTTGATTAATAGCTTGTTCTATTTCTTTTTCCAAAATGGGGCTATTTAGATAATTTATTTCCTCTTTTGTTAACCTTGGCAATCTATATTTTTGTAGATATTCCTCCATTTCATTTACATTATCAAATTTACTGGCATAAAGTTGGGCAAAGAAACTCCTAATTATTACTCTAATTTCCTCTTCATTAGAGGAAGTTCTCCCTTATCATTTTTGAGACTAACAATTTGATTTTCCTCTTTCCTTTTTCTAATCAAATTAACTAAAGGCTTATCGATTTTTTTGGTTTTTTCATAAAACCAACTATTAGTTTTATTTATTAATTCAATAGTTTTCTTATTTTCAATTTTATTGATCTCCCCTTTAATTTTCAGAATTTCCAATTTGGTATTTAATTGAGGGTTTTTAATTTGGTCTTTTTCTAGCTTTTTTATAAGCCCAGTTTAATGATCTTCTCTTTCTGTGTTTTATGCAAGTAAGCATCTAGAGATATAAAATTACCCCTTATAACTGCTTTAGAAATGTCCCACAAATTTTGGTATATTGTCTCATTACTGTCATTCTCCTGGATGAAATTATGAATTGTGTCTATAATTTGCTCCTTCACCCATTCATTCTTCAGGATTAGATTATTTAATTTCCAATTAACTTGTGGTCTACTTTCTCCTGGCCTTATATGACATGTGAATTTTATTGCATCATGATCTGAGAAGGATGCATTTACTATTTCTGCTTTTCTGCATTTGATTTTGAGGTTTTTATACCCTAACACATGATCAATTTTTGTATAAGTTTCATGAACCCCTGAGAAAAAAGTATACTCCCTTTTATTACCATTCAATTTCCTCCAGAGATCTATCATACCTAACTTTTTCTAGCCTTTTGTTTACCTAACTTATTTCTTATTGATTTTGTGATTTGATTTATCTAATTCTGAGAGAGCAAGGTTGAGATCCCCCACTAGTATAGTTGTACTGTCTATTTCTCCTTGCATCTGTTAGTTTCTCCTCTAGGAATTTGGATGCTATACCACTTGGTGCATATATGTTTAATATTGATACCACTTCATTGTCTATGGTACCCTTTAGTAAAATATATTTTCCTTCCTTATCTCTTTTAATTAGATCTATTTTTGTTTTTACTTGATCCGAGATAAGGATTGCTACCCCTGCCTTTCTTTGTTCACCTGAAGCACAGAAGATTCTGCTCCAGCCCTTTATCTTCACTCTGTATGTATCTCTATGTTTTACATGTGTTTCTTGTAAAGAACATATTGTAGGATTTTGGCTTTTAATCCAGTCTGCTACCCACTTCCGTTTTATGGGAGAGTTCATCTCATTCACATTCACAGTTAAAATAACTATATCTGTATTCCCTGCCATCTTATTTACCCAGAGTTATGATGTTCTCTTCCCTTTCCCCTCTCTCCCTTGCCCCTCCCCCGTACTTTATTTTTGATGACCACCTCCCATCAATAGTCCTCCCCCCTTTAGAGTCCCTCCCTCTCCTTTATACCTTTCCCCTAATCCTTCTATTAGTTTATCACTTTCCTTTCCTCCTTTCCCTCCCACCTTCCCACAAGGAGGGTCAGGCCTTTCTTTGAAGTCAAATGTGTCTGATATACTCTCTTAGAGTCCAATCTAATAAGAGTAAGGTTTACACAATACTCATCGCCCTCTCTTCTTTCCCTCAATTATATTAGATCTTCTATGTCTCTTTATGAGATTTTGCCTTATTTTACCTCCTTTATTTTTACTTTATGTTGCCCCCCCCTTTTTTTTCAGTATGGTATCCCTTCCACCTCTAATTTCCTTTCCATTATTATCAAATAAAAATCAAATTATACCCCCATTCTTTAAGCATACCTATAGTAGAAATATAGTTATCAAGAGTTCTTTCCTTTTTACCTTTTTATGATTCTCTTGAGTTCTCTATTTGGAGGTCAAATTTTTTCTTCAGATCTGTTTTTTTCATTAGAAATAGGTGAAATTCTTCTGTATCATTGGATGACCATCATCTTCCCTGGAAGATGATGCTCATTCTAGCTGGATAACTTATTCTTGGCTGTAATTCAAGTCCTTTTGCCTTTCAGAATATTTGATTCCAGACCCTTCGATCCTTTAATGTGGAAGCTGACAGATCTTGTGTAATTCTAATAACAGTTCCTCGGTATTTGAACTGTTTCTTTCTAGCTGCTTGCAATATCCTTTCCTTGGTGCGATAGTCCTGAAATTTGGCCACGATATTCCTTGGGGTTTTAATTTTGGGGTTTCTTTCAGGAGGTAATCAGTGAATTCTTTCAATGCCAATTTTGCCTTCTGATTCTAAAACATCAGTGCAATTCACTTTCATGATTTCCTGGAAGATAGCATCAAGGTTCTTTTTTTCATAGTGGCTTTCAGGGAGTCCGATAATCCTTAGATTGTCTCTCCTGGATCTGTTTTCCAAGTCAGTTGTTTTTCCTAGGAGATATTTCATATTTTCTTCTCTTTTCTCATATTTTTTTTTGTTTTTGTTTGACTGATTCTTGAAGTCTTTACTTCTATTTGTTCAATTTTAATTTTTAAAGTATTATTTTTTCAGTTATCTTTTTTAGCTCCTTTTGTAGCTGTCCATTTGAATTTCTTGATTCAATGCATTCTTTTTCCTTTTGCCAGTTTTATTTTTCAGTGAATTGTTGTCTTTTTCCAGTTCACCAATTTTTATTTCAGTGAATTGTTTTCTTTTTCCAATTCACCAGTCCTATTTTCCAGTTTTTGATATCTCTGTTGCCCTGATCTCTATTTCCCCATTCTTCTTCTAGCTCTCTTTTGAGATTCTAATGCAATCTTCCAGGTAAGCCTTCTGAAAGGGAGACCAACTTAAGTCCGCCTTTGTGGCTTCATCTGGGATTGTTTTCAGAATCTCAGGATCTGGGTACTGCTCTACTTTTTCTCCATAAAAGCTGTCTATGGTGAGAACTCTCTTCTGCTTCTTACTCATGGTTTTGAGTTGAGGTATCAGTCACCAGCAGGGAATACTGCAGCAGTTTCAATTTGCCCTAGGGCAGTTTGCCAAGTTGACTTCGGGTCTGAGGCTGGTCGGGCTAGATCTGCACTAGGACGACGTTTTCAGCTGCTCTCAATCCACCCTTTACCAAAGGCAAATCTGTCAAAGCACCTCCCCACAAGCAGAGTAAAGTGGCCCAGGCATCTCCCAGGTGCTTCCTGGGTGTCTAAAATCCGCCCCTCTATTGCAGCCCTGACTTCCGCCCTGGCTGGTGTCTGATTGCGACCAGCAGCCGATTCCCCAGAGGCTAACCTTCTCCGGAATTTTTTCAAAATAGATTTTTGATAGAAGTGTGTTGTAGTCCAAGTGTTTGGTAGAGCCCTCACTCCAAAACCAGTTCGGAAGCTCACTTAGTCTGGGTCTGAGGGAAGGTCTCAGGAGCTCACAGAGAACACTGTCTGCAGTTCACCATCTTGGCTCCACCCCTCAGCCCTTTATTTTTAACTTTTGAGTTCCAAATTATTTCATTGCCTCCTTTTTTTCTCCTTCCCCCCAACCCTGTCTTCCTAATATAGAAAGCAATCAGAAATATAGGCTCTACACATGCAGTTATGTACATTTTCATATTAGCCATTTTGTAAAAGAAGACAAAAGAAAAAGATGAAAGTGTAAAAAAGATATTTAAGTCTGTATTCAAACATTATCAGTTATTTCTTTGGGTATAGTTTGCACGTTTCATCATCAATCCTTTGGGCTTGTTTTGGATCATTGCATTCTTGAGAATATCAAAGAAATTCAGTTTTTCATTGAACAATACTGATTGAAGTTCACTTCACTGTGCATCAGTTCATGTAAATCTTTACAAGTTTTTATGAAATCAGTCTACTTGTCATTTCTTATAGCACAAAAATATTTCATTATAACCATATACCACAGCTTGTTTAGACATTCCCCAACTGATAGACATCACTTCAATTTCCAATTATTAGCCACAACAAGGAACTGAAAATTGAGTAGATATCGTCAGTTGGGGAATGGCTGAATAAATTATGGTATACAAATATGATGGAATATTACTGTTCTATAAGAAATGATGAGCAGGCTGATTTTAGAACAGCCTAGAAAGACTTACATTAATTGATATTGAGTCAAGGGAGTAGAACCAAGAGAACATTGTACACAATAATAGCAAGATTATTTGATGTCAACAGTGATTGTCTTGATTCGTTTCAACAATGCAGTGATTTGAGGCAATTCCAATAGACTGTGATAGAAAATGCCATTTGCATCCAGAGGGAGAACTATGGAGACTAAATGTGTATCAAAACATAGTATTTTCACCTTTGTTGTTGTTGCTGCTTGTTTATTTTTTTTCTTTTTTGTGTTTTTTCCCCACTTTGATCTGATTTTCTTGCACATAACAAATATGGAAATATGTTTAAAAGAATTGCACAAATTTAACCTATATCAGGTTGCTTGCTGTCTTGTGGATGAGGGTGCTAAGGGAGGAAGGAGGAAAATGTGGAATGGAAAAAAATGACTTTTTAAACTAATAAAAAAGTAAAAAAAAAATTAATTTAAAAAAATTCCGTAGCAACCACCAAAAAAAAGCTGCTGTAAAAATTTTTGTACAAATAAGTCCTTTTTTTGGATGTCCTTGAGATGGAAACCTACCAATGATATTGCTGGATGAAAGATATAAACAGTTTTATAGTCTTTATAGCCTTTTTTTTTCTTGCTGAGGCAATTAGGTTTAAGTGGCACTTGCCCAAGGTCATACAGCTAGGAAGTGTTAAGTATCTGAGACCAGATTTGAATTCAGGTTTTCCTGACTTTAGGACATGTGCCACTTAGCTGCCCCTCTTTATAGCCTTTTTTCAGTTTATAATTCCATCAACAATGCATTAGTGTCCCAGTTTTCCCCCATCCCCTGAAACATACAACATGTTGGTTTGTTTTTTTCCCATATTAGCCAATCTGATAGGTGTGAGGTAGTACCTCAGTATTTTAATTTGATTTCACTAATTGATAATAATTCAAAGCATTTTTTTCATGATTAGAGAATGCTTTGATTTCTTTGTCTGAAAACTGTTTATAACCTTTGACCATTTATCAATTGGGAAATTACTTGTATTTTTAGGAATTTGACTCCATTCTCTATATATTTGAGAAATGAGGTCTTTATCAGAGATACTTGTTGCAAAATTTCCCCCCTCCCCAGTTTTCTGCTTTCCTTGTAATTTTTGGCTGCATTGATTTTGTTTATGCATTTTTTTTAATTTTAGATAATCAAAATTATCTATTTTATATTTTACAATGATCTCTTTATCTTCTTTGGTCCTAAATTCTTCCCTTTTTCATATATCTAAGATAAATTATTCTATGTAGTACCATTTATTAAATGTAATTTTTATTGTACCTATGATCTAAAAAGGATGCATTTAATATCTCTGCTTTTCTGCATTTGGTTGTGAGATATTTTATGGCTTAATACATGGTCAGCTTTTTGGAATATGCTTTGTACAGCTGAAAAAAAGGTGTGCTTCTTTCTTATCTCACTAAGTTTTCTCCAGCAATCTATCATAGCTAATTTTTCTAAGATTCTATTCATCTCCTTAACTTCTTTTTTTTATCTTTTTTTATGGTTAGATTCATCTAGCTATGAAAAGAGAAAGTTGAAATCCCTTACTAGTATAGTTTTATTGCCTATTCCTGTAATTAATTTAACTTCTCCTTTAAGAATCAGAATACTATGCTATTTGATACAAAGATGTTTAGAATACATATTATTTTATTTCTATCATGCCTTTTAATGAGATGTAGTTTCTCTGCTTATCTCTTTTAATTAAGTCTGTTCTTTGCTCTTGCTTTGTCTAAGATCATGATTACTATACCTGCCTTTTTTACTTCAGTTGAAGCATAATAGATTCTTCTACAACCCTTTATTTTTATTCTGTGTTTCAAATGTATTTCTTGTAAACAAGAAATTTTCTTCTGTTTATCTTTCTCTCCTTTTATTCTGTGCCTACTCTAAAATTTGCTTTGCTTCTAATCATGGCATTTTTATATGATTTCCCTTTCAAAGCTTTCTTTTTCTTATTCCCTTTCCCTCTTATTCCCTGTTAAATAAGATAGATTTCTATTACCAATTGAACAGATAGAGATATTTTTCCTCTATAAGCTAATTTAGATGTGTGTTTCAAGTGTTACCCAACCCCCATTATTTTGCTCTTCATTGAAAAGTTCTTAGTGCATCTCTTTTAGTGAAATTATTTCCACTATTCTTCCTCTTTTCTCTCTTCTTCCAGGGCATCTTTCTTCTTACCTTTCCATTTTTTTTAATATCAATCCAACATAATCATCTGCTTCCTATATCCTATTTCTATGTAGAATTCTTCTACCTGACTTAATAAGGACAAAGTTCTTAGAAGTATCATCTCATTTAGAGGGGTTAAGCAGTTTAACCTTTTTAATTACTTTAGGATTTCTTTTCCATGTTTCCCTTTTTATGCTTCCTTTTGAATCTTATATCTGAAGTTAAATTTTCTATTTAGCTCTGATCTTTTCATTAATTATTTCATTCATTATTAATTTCTCTCCTTAAAAGCTAGATACTGTTTTGCTAGGTAGATTATTCTTGCTTGCAATACCAGTTCTCTTGCATTCTGGAATATCATATTCCAAGCCCTCCTCTTCTTTAAATGTGATAGCTTTTAAATCTTTTCTGACCCTGACTGAGACTCTATAATATTTGAATAGTTTCTTTCTGACCGTCTGAGGTATTTTCTCTTTCACTTGGAAATTCTGTAATTTGGCCATAATATTCCTGAGAGTTTTCATTTTGGGATGATATCTGGGATGATCAGTGAATTCTTTCAATTTTTATTTTACCATCTGGTTCTAGGACACTAAGGCAGTTGTTTTTTTTAATAATTTCTTAAAATATGATACATAGGTTCTTTCTTTCATTATGGCTTTCAGATACTCTAAGGATTCTTAAATTATCTCTTCTTAATCTATTTTTCCAGATCCATTTTTTTCTATCAAGATATTTTGCATTTTCTTCTATTTTTTCTTCTTTTGACTTTCTAAAAATTGTTTTTGATATTTCATGGAGTAATTAGCTTCCCTTTCCCCAATTCTAATGTGTAAGGAATGGTCTTATTCATTGAGTTTTTGTACCTTTTTCCATTTGGCCAATTCAGTTTTTTAAGTTCTTTCTTCAGTGAATTTTTGTTATAACAATTTGTGTAATATTTTTACAGTATTTTTTTGTGCTTCTTTTCCCAATTGTTAACTTGTCTTTTCATAATTTTCTTCCTTTGCACTCATTTCTCTACTTATTTTCCTTTAAACTCTTATTTGATTTTGAACATTATTTTTGAACTCTTCAAGGAATTCTTTTTTGGGGTTGTGTCCAAATCACAATTTTTTTCTCTACTCTACTACCATCTTACCTTTGCCCTAATACAAAATATTTACATAAAAACCTGGCAATACAATTATAGCAATTTATCCAAAAAACCTCCACTCTTATTAATCTGGATTTTAATCAGGGATCCAAAAATTGTCCAACATTGGGAAAACCATTAATAAAAATAATTATAATAAAAAAGAAAACATCCACAATGACTACAACAATGTAAACAGAGAAAACAATGACAAGGCAATAGAAACAGTGCTAAGAAATTATAAAGACCAAGTTTGGCCAAAAACAATGAATATAAGAAGGTATTTTCCACACTCTCCTTCTTAACAAAGATGAGGAAATTTGAATATAGAATACATAATGTGTGACTTTTTCAATGTAGTAGTTAATTTTGCTAAGTTTTCCCACTATTCCTGGGAAATCAGGGTGAGATATTTAGCAGCAGGAGGAAAATATATATATGGTAAAATATAGTTCAAGTAATAACAAAAAAGTATACATAAAAATTATTTATTTATTTTGAAGTTGTTAAACTTTTATTTTTAATTAATGGTGAGACTTCCTCTTAATTGTTATTTCTTACTATAAAACAATATTCTCTGACATTCACATGTCAGAATTATTGTTGATTTTAAAATTTTATTTTTTAAAAAATAAAAAAGAAAGTTAGCAAGTAGAGCCAAAAGAATAGGATTTCAGTCAAGCTTGGATAAATATAGAATAAAAGTATCTTACTTTTATTTATTAACTTATTTACTTTATTAACTTACTTACTTAACTTTATTTGTTAATGTATTATATTATTTGATTATGCCTTGCTAATGGCCACGATTTTTGATTCAAATTGTTTTTCTTGTTTTGTTTAATTGTTTTGCTGATAATTAGGAAATTTATAATAAAAAAAAAACAATAGTTCATGAATGCAGTGTATAGGGCTTACAACATTTGTTTTGACATAGTTAAAAATAACACTCATGAGGGAGTTGGAATACATGGTTTCTAAGGTGCCTAAAACTAGGATCTCATGATTTATGATCAAGAATATATATGCAGAGAGAGGATTCTGGCAAGATGGTGGAATAGGTCAGAAAATTTCAAGCATTCCAGAGAATGTCTGACTCTAGAAAGATTGAGAGAACCTGTGCTGATAAGGCATTTACCCTTAGTGAGAAGGAACCAGGACATGCAGGGAGAATACAGAAGCAGTGGGGCAGGGATCCTGCTATCTGTGGATACTTAAGAGGGCAGTGGAGTTCTTGTTATTGGATAGAAACTAGAAGGGAGAATTGAAGGAGACCGGGGACCAGAGGCACTATCTCCCCCATCCCAAGACTAGAGGTGATTATAATAACAAATTTTAAAATAAGCGGGCAAAGGAGAAAGAACCCAAGTATCAAAAGTTAATAGAGGAATAGAGAAGATTGGGTTCCATCTCCAGAGAAGATACTGAAGTAAAAATCAAAACAAAACAAAATCCTGCTACCCAAAAAAGTAATGTCAAATGATCACTTGCTCAAAAAAAAATTCATAGAACTAAAAAAGACTTTTAAAATCAAATAAGAGCAATTGAGGAAATTAAAAAAAATAACAATATTTCAAGAAAAACAAGATTATGAAAGGAAAGTCAACCTACTAGGAAAGGAGATTCAGAATCTTAAGAAAGAAAATGATTCTTTGAAAATGGGAATTGGGGGGGCAGAGCCAAGATGGCAGAGTGAAAAGGTGACTCTCTGCCTCTCCTCTGATTTTCTCAAATCAACAATAAAATAAGCCTCTGAATTGATCTTCAAGTCAATGAACTCAGAAATATTTGGACACTTTTCTGAAGAACTTCATATCAGGTTTCTGTAACTCAGACAGAGAGATAAATAGAGGACTCCTGTGTAGGCCAGAAGTGAGGGTGGGACTCAGCTCACCTCATCGTGGCAGAAATTCAGACTCCAAACTCCAAATTCCAAACACCTGGAGTTTATCTGAGGCACTCGGGACACACTGCCCTGATTGGGGGCAGGTGTTCTGGCAGACTTGCCTTGTTTAAGGAGTAATTCAGATTTAGTCCTAGCCCCCACCAGTGCAGCACCTTAAGGTAATTCGACCAAGTGCCCCAGGGCAAAGAGCTTTAGCCCCAGTTTTTCCCTACCTTAAAGAGATATACATGCTGTCTTAAAAAATGAAGAAGCAAAAGAGAGCTCTCACCATACACAGCTTTTATCGAGAAAAAGAAGGGATGATCCCAGATCCTGAGGTTCCTTTAGACAAAATACCAGAAGAAGGTATTAAAGACCATCACTGGTCCCCTTTTCAAAAGGCCTTTCTGGAAGATTGCATAAAGAACCTCAAAAGAGAGCTGGAGGACAAATGGGAAAATAAACTGAAATCAGTGCAAGAAGGATATGATGCCCTGCAAAAGAGATATGAAAAAGACACCAATTTATTGAAAAATAAAATTAGTGAAGTGGAAAAAGAGTGCAATGAACAAAAAAATTCAATTGGACAGTTGCAAAAGGAGCTTAAAAGGTAACTGAAGAAAACAACACTTTAAAAATAAGAATTGAACAAATGCAAGTGAATGACTCACTAAGACTTGAAGAATCAGTCAAACAAAAACAAAAAAATGAAAAATTAGAAGAAAATATGGAATATCTCCTAGGAAAAACAACTGACTTGGAAAATAGATCTAGGAGAGACAATCTAAGGATTATTGGTCTTCCTGAAAGCCATGATGAAAAAAAGAATCTAAACACAATCTTCCAGGAAATCCTGAAAGAAAACTGACCTGAGATTGTAGAATCAAAAGGCAAAATCACCATTGAAAGAATTCACCAATCACCTCCTGAAAGAGACCCCAAAATTAAAATCCCAAGGAATGGCGTGGCTAAATTTCAGGCCTACCACACCAAGGAAAAGATTCTGCTAACAGCTAGAAAGAAACAATTCAATTAATGAGGATCAATAATTAGAACACACACGATCTTTCAGCCTCCACATTGAAGGATCTAAGGGCCTGGAACCACATATTCTGAAGGGCAAAGGAACTTGGATTACAGCCAAGAATAACTTATCCAGCTAGAATGAGCATTATCCTCCAGGGAAGGAGATGGTCATTCAAAGATATAGGTGAATTTCACCTATTTCTAATGAAAAGACCGGTTCTGAA
>JAJPUD010030433.1:0-13176 GCA_023553655.1 Myrmecobius fasciatus | reverse complement strand
AGGCAGAGAGGGGGAGGGGGACCAGCAGGCAGAGGGGGGAGGGGGCGTGCAGGCACAGGGCAGACTCCATGACAGGAGGGAACCCGTGAGCTGGGGGGAGGGTCTTATTCCTGTGCCAGCCTGGAGGCTGGGGCACTGAAGAGCGTGGGTGAGAAGCCCGGGAAGGGGAAGATGATGAAGGGCTTTGAATGCCAAGCAGGTGTGGCCCGGCTCCTGGGGGCCGCAGGGGGCCCCGCGCCCTCCACTAGGCTCCCCAGGGCCCGGTTCCTCACTGGCTCCAGCGGCCAGCAGAGGGGCCTGGACTTTAAGTGAAAGGCAGGGGGCGCCCCCGGCCCAGGGAGGGGTCCTGGGGAGAGGAGCGGGCGCAGAGTGCCGCGAGGCCCAGCCTCCACCTCCCCCCCGGCCCCCCAGGCCTCCCTCCATTAGAAGCAGGCCGAGCCAGGCCATCGCTCCAGCCCCCCCCCAAAGACATCCGCTGCCCATCACCTGACAGGAGACAGCCGATGCGGCGGTCGGTCATCAGGCGCTTCCGGACGGCGCGGTCGAAGAGCAGCCGGATGTTCCCCTTCACTGTTTCAAGATCCAGGCCTGGAAGAGAGCAGAGCGGGTGAGGGGAGCAGCCCCCACGCACCCCACAGGCCACGCTCCGCCCCCATGCACCCCCCAAACCCCCACCACTACCTGAAGAGAGCTTCTCCAGGGGGTCGTAGAGAGCATGGAGAGGGGGGTCCCGGCACTGGTGGAACTTCACCAGCTCCACAGACACCACCTTCCCGTTGGTCTTCAGGTCCAGGACTTCGTAATGGCCGGGGGGGAAGGGCGTGATCTGCAGCTGGGGGGCCGCGGGGTGCTTCAGGTTGACCAAGCCTGCGGAGCGGGGGGACATGAGGACAGCCGAGCCCCAACTCTCAGAGCGCCGTGGCCGTGCTTCTCTATGTGCGCCGGACAAAAGGTACCCGCCTCCGACGACCCACCAGCCCCCCAAACTGCAGCCCCCCCATCCGCGTGGGGACTCAGTGACCTCTGAGCTCCCTCCAGTCCCTGGGTCTGATGGGAAGGAGAGCAGGGGATGACCCTCAAGTCCCTGCCCTGGCCCCCAGCCTGAGCGCTTCCCAGACCACCCCTCAGTTCTCTCACTGGCCCTGGGCTCAGGCCCTCAGCTTTCCGGGGTAAGGGGGAGAGGGACGCCGACCCCAGGGGCTGGGGCAGGGAGCAGGAGCACCAGGGCGCAAACCCCAGCCCGCTGGGGCCTCAGGTTATCCATCTGAGAGGCAGCTGCCCCCATCACTTAATAATAATAAGGGGTCCCCTGGGGTCTGAGGGGCCACGGAGCTCACATGAGGCTCAGAGAGCTCACAGCCCCAAGGGGCCGGGGAGGGGGCTCCGGGGCCAGCCTTGCGGTCGGTGGCGTTTGGGCGCCTGCCTTTCTGTCTGTTGAGGGGTCCGGCCCTCCGAGGGGCCCATCAGCCCCCCCCCCACTCACATGCGCACACAAGCACCCGGGGCCCCATCCGGGAGCCAACGTTTCCCATCCTCCCTACCTTTGGCTTCGGAGCACACGGCCAGAAATCCTTCGTCAGTCAGCGCTTTAAACAGCGGCCGGACGCCAAACGTGTCCCTCCCCAAGAACACCTTGCGGTTGGCCGTGTCCAGCAGGATGAAGGCGAAGACGCCGTCCAGCATGGGGGCCGTCTGCTCGATGCCCCCTCTGTTGTAGAGATGGAGCAGGATCTCCCCATCCACCTGCGTCTGATACTCAAACCCAAAGTGTTTCTGCAGCTGGGGGGGGCATGGCATAGAAAGGGGTGGCGTTGGCGGTCTGCAAGCAAGGCTGGGCTACGCTGGCCTCCTGGTCTCAGGGAGGCCGCCTCCCCGCCCGTGCCCTGTGGAGCCGGCCCCCTGGCACAAGCTCGGGATGCCAAAACAAACGGGGCATCTGGCCGGGCCCCAGGTGACCAGGGCCTGGAAGAACAGCAAGTCTGAGGCTGTCTGTGGTGGCTGGGGGGAGCTCGGTGACCAGAGCCTCAGGCCTGGGGTCAGGAAGGCCCTTAGCAGCTGGGGGACCCTGGGTAGGGCACTTAACCTCTCTCTACCCCAACTGTAATATGGGTCCCCGTAAAGATGGCAGCTCCTCTGCAGGGCTGCTGAGCGTCATCCGAGGGGACACCACGGACAGACGGCTGGCAAATCTGTCCAGTGTGAGTCAGCTCCTGCCCGTGTCCCCGCACTCAGTATGTGCCACCTAAATGCTTTCTCCCTCCTCTCTGCCCAGCCATGCCCTCCAGAGCGCCCCAAGAGCCCAGCGTATTGCCAACAAGGGGCCTGAGCTTCCAGGAGCCACCTCGGGCACAGAACGCTGAAGGCAATCCTCTGCCCGAAGGCTAGGGAAGGAGCTGACAGGTTCAACTCGGCCATTTCTAAGGGGAGGATACTGAGGAGGAAAGGGGGAAGAGGAAGGGGGTGAGCGGAGAGGAAAGGGGAAAGGGAGGGGCAAGCCAGGAAGGGGGAAGGAATGGGGAAGAGGAGTAAGATCAAGGGAAAGTGAGGGAGAGAAAGGAGTAGGTGAAGGGTAGGAAAGTGAGAAGAGAAGGAAAAAGGGGAAGAAGAGAGGGGAGGGAAGTGGCAGAGTCAGGCTGCACCTGGAAGCTCCCCAGCCCCACCGGCAGAGAACAGACACAAGGAAACTGCCTCAGGGCTGCCCATGGCACCTCAGGGAGGGGCTAAGTGAGAACCTGTGATTGGGTCTAGAAGGGGGTGGGGTGGGGTAATGGCCTCCAAGACTTAAGTGAGATGCTGATGAAACCAATCGGCTTTATTTGGAGGCAGAGGGGGACCCCAAACCAAAGGAGAAACAAGGTCCCAGCCAGGCCAAGCCAGGCCAGTTCAAAAGCCCTGGGGAATAAACTCCATCTGGAGGCGGACCTAGGAGAACTCAATAAATATTTATGAGGTATCCAGTGAGAGGGAGGCACAAGCCAGTCCTTGCCCTCAGGGAGTTTACCCACAAAGGGAGGAAGATCAAGAAAACAAACAACTGAGCAGAAAGGAAGAGAGAGAAAACAAACGAGAGAGAGAGAAGGGAAGGAAGGAAAGCACCGGAGTTAGGGGGAGGGGGGGAAGTTTCCTAGAGGTACTGAGATTTTTGTGGGGACTTTTAAGAAACAGAAGCCAGGAGGAGGACACCTGGGGAGAATGTTGGCAGCCAAACGATGTAGGGTTTTGTTCAAGGAACAGCCAGGAGGCCTCCTTCCCTGGATCAAGGAGAGGTGTGAGAAGACCAGAAAAAGGGGGGGGGGGGGGCAGGTGCCAAAGGGCTTTGAATGTCAAGCAGAGCACTTGGTATTTGCCCTTGAAGTGAAGTTTATGGAGTAGGGGGTGACATGGTCAGACCCTTGTTTTAGAGCCGAATGAGGAAAGGCCTAAGGCAGATCACCTCTTCCTGCCCCCTTCCAGCAGCTAGAGCAATACTCCAAGCTTTGAGGGTCAGCACCAGGGATGGGGGCAGGGTCAGAAGAAAGAAAAGGGGGTGCTTTTTGAAATCCTAGAGAGAATGAGTAAAGTGAAAAGGTGGGGGAGGTGTAATAGACCAGAGGCAGGGAGATGAAATGGATTGGACAAAGGTGGAGCAGAGAAATAGATGGCAGAGATAGGGGGCTGAGGTGGGTAAGTGAAACTTCACAGAGATAAAGAAATGAACCGGACTGGACAGAGAGGTGGGGAAGGTGAAACCGATTAGAGATTCGGAGATGAAATAGATCAAGAGATGGGGAAGTGAAATGGGCCAGAGAGATAAGGGAGGTGAAGTGTCTACACATTTCTGGGAGGTAAAAATGGATTAGAGAGGTGGGGGAGGTGAAAGATCACCCAGGTGGGGTTGGGGGGAGTGAAACCGCACGCAGAGATAGGGAGGTGAAATCGACCACTGATGGAGGCAGCGGAGCTTTAAGGCACAGGTTTTGGCACTCAGTCAGGGGGCCCAAATGATCCCAAGACTGGGGGCCTTGGATACTCCATGAGGGGAAGGGACCAAAGGCACAAAGTGAAGCCGTCTCCCCGGGAGGGCTCTCCCCCCCACCCCCCGCCCCAGGCCGGGGAAAGGCGAGCCGGGATGGGAGCCCAGCCCCCCGGGATATGCCCAGGGCCCTCCTCGCTCCCCACCTGCCGGTGGTTGTAGATCTCGCCGTTGTAGCACAGCCACAGGGAGGGGAACTTCTGCAGGCGGAGGGGCTGCATGCCGGACACGGGGTCCACCACGGCCAGCCGGTGGAAGCCGAAGCAGCAGTTGGTGAAGCCGTGCACATTCTCAAAGCGGAAGGCGTCGGGGCCCCGGTGGGCCACGCTCATGGCGCTCAGGTACTGCGCCGACAGGCCCTCATCGCTGCCGAACAGCGCCCAGATGCCGCACATGGCAGAGCCTCAGTTTACCCCGGGTGATGGAGCTCTTCCAGACCGCGCGCGTGCGGCGAAGGCGTCTGGATAAGATCACCGCGGGGCCGAGCCTCCGAATGAGCCGAGGTGTACAGGACTGAGGGGCGGGCCCTCCGGCCCGCCCCACCCTCCTTCACTCTCGGCCAGGTTCCCCCCCCCCCTCCAATCGCTAGTCCCCTCCCCGCCACTGTCTAGCCGCCCGAGGGGGGGGGGGAGGTCTGATGCAATTCCCAGACCCACGTGGAGACCACAGCAGAGGGAGAGCTTCCGTCAAGGAAAGATGACGTAATGGATGCCCCGCCCAGTGCAGGGCCCCACCCATCCAGGAGGCGCGTGCGTGGCCGGAAGTGAGAGTAGGCCCTCGAGAGGCCACTTCCGTCGCGAACCTTGACCCGGACCGCAGGCAAAGTGTCCCCAGTAGGGGTCCCCTCGAATTCCAGGTCTCCAGTGTAGTGCCACAGGGCTCTGCACTTTGCCTTGGGCAATGTGATTCGTTGATCAGTAGCCTGGCCGAGAAAGGCTAACACAGTTCGGAACCCTTGGGTACGAATAATCATTTTCACCGACAGAAGGGACGGGGCTTGGACCAGCGTCCGGCCTAGGAAAGATCTGGGGGTCTTAGTGGATTCCAAGCTCAGTGTCTCTACGGGCCGGTGGCGAGCCGAAAGAGCCCAAAGCCCCGGCGCCTCCTTGGGCTGCCATAGATGATTCAGGAAGGCCCCCTGGGGACTCTGCCTGCCCTGAAGGGGCAGGTGGGGGCGTGTCCGGCCTGAAGAAAAGGAGGCTGGGGGCGGGAGAGCTGATGGGGAAAGAGGCTGCCCACCCTGGGGCCTGATCAAGGGATCCCTGAGAGCTGTCCAGCGGCTGAAACTGGGCCTGCCAGCTAGACTCGCCTTCCCCGCCTCGCCCCTTCCTCCTCCTCCCTGGGGGTCTTCGGGCAGAGGCTGAACCTCGCTGCCCGAGGGACCCCTGGGGTCCCAGATTCTGGGGCTGGAATCCACCCTGTGCCTCCGCCCTTGGGACCCTCCCCGGGGGCATCTGTTTCCCAGAAAGCCTTTGATTTATCCATTTGGTTGAGCGTGTAGCGGCTGGGGGCCAGGCCTGCCCCGGGAGACTCATTTTATGGTTAGAGGCGGGAGCAGAATCCGGACCGACCGGGTCTTCCCGGATTCGCATCCTCTCCTCCAAGCCATAAAATTAACAGACCAAAGGCTTTCTCGCAAACTCCGGACCGAAAACTGACAGCGGATGGCTAAGTGGATCTCTGCCTGGGGCCATCACGGGGCGGTACCGGGCTGCTCTCTCCTTTACAAACTGGCCTGGGGTAACAGCTCAACAAGACAGCCTTTGCCTCTTGAACTAGAGACGGTCCAAGCCTGCCAATTGTTTTGGGACGCTCCGACACCAGCCTGGAACCCCAACAATATTTGGGGCTCCTGCTTCCTTTCAAAACCCCAGAAATATTGTTAAAGAAAACAGACCCCCAAAATAAACAAAAGAAAGTGCAAATAATGTGCTCAAGCTGCACTGAGTTCCCCCAGCTCTCTCTGGAGGTGGAGAACCGCTGGGTGTCTGCCCTGCTGAGGAGAGCCCAGTCTGCCCTAGCTGGTTACTGCACATTGTGCCCGTCCCATCTGGGGTCCTCTGCCCGTCCGCCCAGGGTTTTCTGAGATCTGCCTCCTCATTTCTTAGAGCACAATCATTCCCTCACAAACATCACCCCAATTCGTGCAGATGGGGAACCCCAACCAGTTCAACAACAGGAGGATTCTTGCTGCTCAGAGGTGGCTAGCAAGACAGGAGGGCTCGCTGTTCTCCCCAGATCTGGGGATACAGAAGGACACGTTTCTCCCCAGATCTGGGATACAAAAGGGCTCTCATTTCTCCCCCGACTTGGGGTTACACTGTCCCCTGCACCATTTTAGTATCTGGCAGGAGTGAGCAGTTTCCACAAAGTGTTTATCCCACCAGGGTCACTTCTGAGTGACCCTCATCTCAGCTACCAGCCATCGGGTCAAGCAGGGCACCCCTCACCCCCAACTATCACTGACAAACCCAACACTCACTTGTTACCTGGCTGGGGAGATAAGGGCCCCGGGGCCCAGGACTCACAGAATGCAGACAAAGGACTTGGAAGAGGTGACTGCTCCTCCTGGGAGCACTGATAATACCTGCTGGGACACAGCAAAAGTGACATGATCTCATGGAAGCCTCACAAGCAGGTAAGACATTGCTCATACCCAAAAGGGACCTTAGAAATGATCTGGTGCCCCTCCCTTAAGTAAATGTCCCTCTGGACACCTTTCTGCCCTGCACAAAACGGGAGTGTCCCCCTTATGCCCCCATCTCACACAGAGAAGCCGGCAGTCAGTGGGGCTTATCCCTGAGATGATTTTCTTGTAGAATTTCTTATTTCTCCCAGACTACCTCCCAGGGCAGTGTAAAGGGCTTCCCTGAGCCCCACAGACTACAGGGGGATCGCTGCGCTGGCCCTTTAGCAGGCCAGTGACCTCAACTGACAGGGAGGTCGTGAGGTCCAAAAGCATTCATTCATCAAGCAGATTTCTGAAAGTCCTCCCGTCACCCATCGCTGGCACTGTCAGCTCCCAGAGGATGATTGTGGGCAGCAGAACCAAGATGAGTGAATTAGTGTCCTGTTAATAGAGCTCAGGTCGGCTGTCCACAAAATGGGGGTGACGAGAAGGAGATTGACGCCTCCCAGGATCCCACTAAATCGGGGATTCAGACTTTCAGATAAAAGCACCAAGTACTACTCAGTCATAGTCAGTCAATATTAAGCTCCTGCTATAAATTAGAAAAAGAAAGATAGTCCTGCCCTCCCAATCGAATGGGTGAAAGACCACCCAAAGCTGGAAGGGGGTGGGGGAGAGCCACTGGAGGGTGCAGCCCTCAGGGACTGGGTGTTTACAAAGCTGAAATAAAGCCCTGCTGGTGCTAAGAAGGGAATTATTACTATTTGTTTACTCTAATAATAGCCGCTGTTGATGTGGCTGGGATAGCAATACCTAGTTCACACATGACAAATTCCCAGCGGCCATTCTCTCTGACAAAAGGTAGATTTCTTTAGGGGAAGAGCTTACAGACAAAATGAAGGGATGCAATAACCAGCAAGAATGGTAAAGAGGACGGGGGCAGCTAGGTGGTGCAGTGCTTAGAGCACCAACCCTGAAATCGGGAGGACCTGAGTTCAAAGCTGGGCTCAGACACTTCCTAGCTGTATGACCCTGGGCAAGTCACTTAACCCCAATTGCCTCAGCAAAAAGCGAAAAAGAAAATAAAACTGTGCAAGTATAATAAGAATGGTAAAGAGGAAATCGAATTGGGAGAGCATGTGGTTAGAAAAGGAAAAAGACGAGGTCCCCTGGGGAACTCGGCTAACCGGCAGAAAGGAAAGTCTCCATGAGGAGGGAGAAAGCCAGTGTCCGGCAGATTAGACTGACCAGAGTCAGCTAGAGGAAGGAGAATGGCGCCATTAGAAGGAAGGCTGTACGAGGAAGAGAGAGAACCTCAGTTCCGAAGAGAACTTAGATCATCACAACCATGTCTTTTACAGAGGAAATTTAGTCTTAGGGGTTTCTCAGTCGAGAGGGAGGGGTGCTCAAGGAGGAGAGGAAGTTCCAGGGCTCAAAGGTGGGGGAATCGAGCCAGCTTGAATACACCTGGCAGACCAGGTCCCAGACCTGCCTAAAGGTATGCTAATTGAAGTCGCAAAAGGCTGTTGGGGGTGGGCAATGGGAGTTCCTTCCCAGATAGTCTGGGAATGATCTGAGAGTAGCTTCTTCCTGGCAGGGGAAGTCCTAATGTAAACCACATCACTATTATGATTACTGCTACAGAAGGATTAACTACCACCTCCCCCTTCTGGTGGCCACAGTGCCGGGTGCCAGCCCATCCTCCTACCTCTTAAAGGAAGGGGACACCCCCGAATCCACGCACACCCAGGGGAGAGTGAGCTGGGTGGGGGAACAGGAGAGAGGGACCTTTCTCTGCCCACCCTCCCTGGCATTCTGTGCCCACAGTGCTCTCCAAGAGCCTTGCCTCCTTTCTGCTGTCAGAAGACAGTATGACTATAATGTGCACAGGCCAGGGAGGTACCTGCTCTGCTCCAGATGCCTTCATTCAGGGCAGAGGATTCTGCCCTGCAGGATGCCCCTGCCGGATGGGGAAGAGCCACTGAGGTAAACAAAAACATCGTCCTAAGGTCCACTTTGGGCAATAAACTTTTCATTCACAAAGAGGCCCATGGGGGTGGGGAGGGGGAGACCAGCAGGAAGGAGACTGACCCTTTGAGCTGGCCTCTAAGTGGAGACCTGCAGGGGCTCCATCATGGCCTCATGGAGGCTCCCCACAACTCAGGTTTCATAGAAAACTCTTAAGAGGTAACTGCCCCAGAATCCTCAGCTCTGCCAGAGAAAGCAGCCAGGCTCAGAGGGGGAGCACTCTGACCCCTTCAGCCTCCAGACCCCTGCCCACGGGTCTGGGGGCCGAGCTTGGGTGGAGCTCTGGGCACTATCTGGAGGGGTCCTGGGTGCATGCCAATTTCTCCCCTGCTTTCTATACTCTGAAAATCTCACCCATAAATGTTTGCAGTTGCCTGGTCTCTGTTTTTCTGTCTTTCTGTCTACTCTGATGTCTATCTATATCTACTACATGTATTTATGTCTGTCTCTTTCTCTAACTCTTGTTTCTCTGTCATTTCCTCTCAGTCTCTCTGTCTCTGTCTTTGTATCTCTACTCCCTGTGTGTCTCTGTCTGTCTGAACTTTCTGTGTGTCTCTATGTGTATCTGTCAGCCTTTCTCTGTCTGTTCCTCTGACTGTCAATATCTCTCCTCCCTGTGGGTCTGTCTAATCTGCTTGTCTCTCTGAACTCTGTCTCTGTATGTCTGTATTCTCTGCATGCCTATTTGTCCTTCTCTGTCTGTCTCTCTGTCTCTGTCTCTGCCTCTCTCTCTCTCCTCCCTGTGAACCTGTCTGTCTCTGTCTGTCTGTGTGACTTTACTCTGTCTGTCTGTCCTTCTCTTCTGTCTCTCTAATTCTCTGTTTCTGTCTCCCGGTGTATCTATCTTTCTCTTTCTGTTTTTCTAACTCTGTCTCTCTGTCTTTATATCTCTACTCCCTGTGAGTCTGTCTCTCTGAACTCTGTCTGTCCGTCCTTCTCTTTCTGACTTTGTCTCTGACTTTGTATTTCTATCTCTGTGTGTCTATCTTTCCTTCTCTGTGTCTGTTTCTGTGTTTTATCTCTTCTCCCTGTGTGTCTATCTGTCTCTCTGTCTGTGTGTCTTACTCTGATGTCTGTCCTGAATGAAATGAGAAACTGAGGACTTCTCAGAATAACGACTGTGAGAGACTGGTGTGGTTTTTCAGAGGGAATCCCTAACTAGAACACTGCAGGAAGGGATTAAGTCTGGCTTTATAGACTGTCAAAGGCAGACTGGACTTTCTACCCAGAATCCTCTTTGCTAGAAGTCTGGTAGATACCTGATAAGTGAGCCGGAGATAGCTTGTTCTGGAGCTTGGCGGGTCCTGGGAGCCGGCGGCTCTCTCTCTACAAAAAGATCTGTTCAAGCTAGAAGTGCTGGCTGGCCTCTTTCTCCTCCCCAACCAACCTCCTTCTCCCCGTCCTCCTTCTCCCTGGCCGGCCTCCTTCTCCTCTCCGGCCAGCCTCCTTCTCCCTGGCCGGCCTCCTTCTCCCCGGCTTGCCCGGGAGAGTGACCGGCCAGAATTTCTACAGGTTCTAATAAGCCTGTGGGCTTCACTCTGAGAGATCTCTGAGTAAGGATTTTGAGTGGGGGGGGTCACATTTTCATCCCCCACACCTCTCACTCTGTTTCTGCCTGTCTGTCCATCTGTCTGTCTCTCTGCCTCTTGTCTGTCTGTCACTTCCTCTCAGTCTCTGTCTGTTGTACACTAGGTCCGAGTTGGCTTGGGCCGGCAGTCTGCACAGGCCTCGGGCTCCCCAACCCCAGGGGACCAAACCCTGGGAAGTTTTTTAAATCCTTTCAGCCGGACACCCCGGGACTACAAAGCCAAGGGCCAGGCCTCGGGCTTCCTTCCAGCTGCTGCCACGAGGGGGAGCCCCTGCCTCAGGGATCACCAGAAGCCGCGCTGATTCATTCACTGGACACACTGTTAAGTCACTGCCACTTTGTGGTGACATTTTGGTTCTCCGAGATGGAAGGACAACAACCATCGGCCATGATCCGAGAGGCTCCCCGGGCCCTGGCCCCCGAATTACAGAATCACCCAAGGAGAAGCTGCGTTTGGGCAAGAATAAGAGCAAAGGGGAACTACGGCTAGAGCGCGGAAGCTGAGCGGCCTGGGGTCCGGCAGCCAGAGCCTCTTCTAGGATCCGAGTGGTCGGCCAGCCTCGGCTCACACCCCAAGGGACAGGGAGCTCACTGCCTTTCCGGGGAGTACGTTCAATTCTCTAGCTCATGTTAGGCTGGGGGGAAATGGGGGCCTCGCTTCCTGGGGGGGAGGGCACAGGGAGCCATGGCTCCGAAATTCCCAACTAGAGCTGGCCCTCTCCAAGGCCTCAGCTTCCAGCCAGAGGGGTTCGGATCCTGGGCGCAAAGGCCTCTGGGCCATTCCTCTCCCCCAGGGGCCGGGTCCCTAGGGGCTGACCTCACCCCTCAGGACATCAGGAGCTCTCAGGGTGGCCCGAGCCAGGTCAGACCCACATTGCTGGTGTCAGCCTCGGGCCGGGCTCAGAAGTCCAGCCCCTGCGCTTCCCAGAACAGCCAAGGAAGGGGGAGCAATAAAAAGCCCTAGGGTAGACAGCAGCTGGCAAAGCCGTCCTATCTGAGTGACAAGTCCCTGTCCAAGGACATCCTGCTCCATTCCTTCTGTCCCTGGTAGGCTGTTGCCTGGCGCCCAAAGCCCCCAGTTTTCAGTCTGTCCCCAAACTTTTTGTAATCAGCAGGCTGTCCCGGGCCGCTCCCTTTGCTTGTAACGGAATAAGGCCCTTTGCAGCTGTAAGAAAATCCCTTTAAAGTCTTTCAGACCAACTATAACCGAGGACCTGGGGCCCTTCCTCCCCCAGAGCCAGGCCAGGCTCCCGTCTGCTCTAGCATCGGTTGGGCAGAAAAGCCAGGGCCAGCCCAGCCCACAACCACCATGGTCTCCCTTCTACAGGCAAGTCTTTCTTTTAAAAAGTCTATGAGTGGGGGCAGCTAGGTGGCGCAGTGGGTAGAGCACCAGCCCTGAAGTCAGGAGGACCTGAGTTCAAATGTGATCTCAGACAACCTCCTGCCTCCAAGGCTCTGTCCATGAAGGGGTTTTTAGAGGCTAAGAACACGGAAAACTCTGCCCTTAATATCCTGATTATCCTCCCCTTGACGTGGAGTAATCCCCTCAGGTTCCTTTAGGAAGATGATGTTTACTCCAGAAACTGGCCAGGTTTGCAGGTAAACACAGGCCTGCCATAAAGGCTGTTCACCAGTGGAGGCCCCAGGAAGATGGCCAGGCTTCCTGAGGGCCATTAGATGGGATACAGATTACCAGTAGATATAATTGGAAAACTGGGAGCGCGGTCCCAAAGTTTCACAAAGACAGGCCCGATTCCTCGCCAGGATCCCTCACCCCCTGCACCTCTCCTCCCTAAGGTGGCCCCTGGGAAACCTGGCTGGAAAAGGGTCAGGAATAAGTGGGCCAAGTGGTCTTTTTGAAGGCGAGAGGATGCTGGGGAAAACCAGGGAGGGGGCAACATCACGAGCCCCAAGGGTGGGCCACAGCTCCCCAGGAAGAGCACGATGTGAGGGCAGCCCCCTTACACCCTCACCCAACAGGACCCAGAGCATCTTCATTCCTAAGCTGATGGCAGACTCACGGCTTCGGGGTCCCAGACGATCCTGGGCAGGCTGGCGCTCTCCGATGCTTCACGTCGGACAGGCCTGGGGTTCGGGCTGCCACGGAGCCTCTGCCCCAGCTCCAGGCCCTCATCTCAGCTGGCCAACTGGGGCTGCACTGGCTTGGGGAGGGGTCTCTCTCCCATTCTCTGAGCCCTCTCTGTCCCCTGCGGGCTCATTGCTGGACAGACTCCATGATGGAGGCACCAGCCACCGGCACCTGCTCAAAGGCAAGGCAGGGAAGACAGCACGAAGGAGCCCGCCATGCAGGAGCATCCCTCACATGGCCTGTGCCAGCCTGGCATCCCCTGGAGCCTGTGCCAGGCTGGTGGGGCTGGAGGAAGATGCCTGACCCAGACCAGAGGGGCTCAGGGGCCTCACCAGACTGGGGTGGGGGGCTGGAGGGGAGAAAGGGCAGCAGCTGCTCCCCCTGCTTCTGGGGCCCTTTGCTTCTTACCTGAGGCTGAGAACTCTCCTGCAGATTAACTGCCCGGAGCACCGAGGCAAGAGTGCCAGCTAGGTGGGCAGGGGGCGGGGAGCCTGTGGGTGCCCAGAGAGCTCAAGATGATTGTGTGGGCTGTGGGGTGGGCCCAGCCTCTCAGGGAGGTCCCAGGTCAAGGCAGGCCTGTGATGAGGGACCAACTAATAGGCCCTGAGGGATGGAGACTGCTTGGGCAAGGGAGGCAGCTCAAATGCCGGTGAGGAAACTGGGTACCAAAAGGAGGCAGGCAGGTCTTCCAGAGTACCCACAACCTGGGCTGCGAAGGGACCAGAGGAGGAAGGAGTCTGACTGAGGCTGAACCAGGGCTGGCTGCCCAGGCTGAGTGGCAATGCCCTGCCCTGCGCCACAGGGCAGGGGCAGCCATGCCAAGAGGCACC
>JAJPUD010030432.1:0-13176 GCA_023553655.1 Myrmecobius fasciatus | reverse complement strand
GGGAGAAAGAAACTGGGATTCTGGACTCGGATCCCCAGGATCGGGGAAGGGGGAGAGAGATTTGGGACCCGGTGTTGAGGAGAATATTAAAAGTGAGCTGAGGCAGTAGGATCTCGGGAGCAGAAAGATAAAACCTGGGGTCTAGAGGGGAGAGAGTAAAGTTTGGGGGAGCGGGGCACCTCGATCCAAGAAGGAGAGGGAAGCTGGAGCCCTGAACCCCGGGATCACAGAAGGGAAAGAGCAAAGTTTGAGGAACCAGGTGGAAAGAGGCGAATTGGCATTCCTGGAGTCTGGAAGTATCTGGGGTTGGCACAGAGGGATAAGAGAAGATACGGGGACCACGGTCAGAGAAGCGAGAATTAGAATCAGCGGATAAACATGAGACAAAAAGCACGTCGGGATCCTGGGGTGGGGGGAGGAGGGCGCGGGTCTCTGATCCTTGCCTTAGAGTTAGGTGAAGGTGAGACATGAGGAATTACCCTCAATTCTATCCTTGGTTGTGGAGCGTCTCCCAACTATGGACTTACTCTAAGAGGCTCTAGGTTCTCTCCTTGCCCCACCCCGACCCAGACTCCGCCCTTCCCCGTTAACTACTTCAATTTCGTGGTCCAGGACTGGCTCACTCGCTATGGCTACCTGCCCCCACCTCACCCTGCTCAGGCCCAGCTGCAGAGCCCAGAACAGCTCCGGGACGCAATCAAAATCATGCAGAGGTTTGCTGGGTTGAAGGAAACCGGCCTCATGGGTAATGAATGGTTATTCTCTCCCTCCCAAACACTCCTTGCCCTGCTCCTTCTCCAGCCAACTGTCATATGGGAAGGAAGTAGAGGCTATCCAAGGGGAAATTTACTCTGTACCAGGTCCTGGACTAAGCGCTTTATAAAATAATGGCTCATTTCATCCTCACAACAACTCTGTGAGGTAGGGACTATTATTATCTGTTTTACAGTTGAGGAAACTGAGGCAGGCAAGGAAGTGGTTAAATGTTTGACTTTGGTCATACAGCTCATAGGTGTCCTAGAAAATCCCTTCCCCAAAGCTATAAGCCATGTTATATTCAACAGATCCCATTCTTCTGTCACCTCTTACCTCCCTCCAGGGCCATCCCTTTGGCTCTTAACAGCCATCTTCAAATCTGGTGCTTGGCTATAAGGGAAGACAGAGGGAGCTGAAAGTCTATCAAGTTCTTAGTCCTTTCTTTTCTTTTTGCTGAGGCAATTGGGGTTAAATGACTTGCCCAGGGTCACATAGTTAGGATGTGCTAAGTGTCTGAGACCAGATTAGAACTCAGGTTCTCCTGACTTCAGGGCTGGTGCTCTAACCACTGCTCTACTTAGCTGCCCCTTAGTCCTTTCTTTCTGGGCCCCAAATCCTCAGGGCCCCTACAAAATTCCAAGGCTGGGACTCAGGGACAAGAACAGGACTGGAGAATCCAAAATAGAGGTAGCTTTTAGGAGGTGGAGCTATTGTTGGCTCAGAGGTCCACAGAATGGAGTGGAAGGGTAGCTCTCCGAACAGATTAGGAGAATGGAGTGGTATACCACAGATCTATCCAGTCTTGTTCCAATAACACCTGTCACTCCCTGCTACTGTCTGCCCTTTTGCTCTCAGACAGTTATTAGTACTGACATTACTCCCAATTCCAGGGACTGCTTTCCTTCTTTGTACTCCCGCTGCCAATTCTTAGGGTTAGGGCTAAGTACCTGTCCATTCCTTTGACCTTTCATGTCCCATCTCCCTTCCAGATGAGGCAACTTTGGCCACTATGAAGAAGCCCCGGTGTTCTCTGCCTGATGTTCTGGGAGTGGCTGGGTTGGTAAGAAGGAGGCGATATGCCCTTACAGGCAGCTTCTGGAAGAAGCAGCAGCTATTCTGGAGGTGCGTTCTAGATTCTGTTCCTTGATTTCTCACCAGATAACTTTTCTGTTGTAGCTTCAAATACCCTCTGATGGATTCCATAGTGCCTGTAAGTTGGCATTTAATTCACTTTATTTTCCTCCCCAAAGTCTTACTATTAGATTTAAGGGGTTCAAATCTTTCCCTCCTTCCTAATTCCTGTCTTCATACTAGGGCACTGAGGCATACATATTGATATTCTCTCAAATTCCCTATTTATTTCTCAACTGACTCATTTCTCATAAACTATTCCTTTATCCCACCTCACATACAAAAATAGTTATACCCTTGATCTTGCTATCAGCCACAAATGTATCACTTCCATGTTCATGAATGCTAAAATTTCCTGATCTGGTCAAAATTTTTGGTATTCTACCTATCCCTGTGCTTTATAAAACCACAGCCTATTTGTCAACATCATGACCTTTAGTCCCTTGATGCCTCAGTCTTCTTCCTGTACTAATGACATTCTTTCCTTTTCCCATCCTTATCCTTTGGCGATCTGGTTCAACACTACACTCTCTTCTCTTCAGTCTGTTGACTTTATTATGTTGTTGATTTCTCCCTGCCAAACTTCAGCTTAATGCTACTTCCATCTTCTACTTTCTTTGTTCCTCAACACATGTTGCTGAACTAAGATCAAGAAAATCACAAAACTTTGCTGAATCCACTACCAGTGTATATTAGATAACCTCAAGTGGGTCCTCACTGTTGCAAAGCAATCCTTTTATGCCATCCTAATTAACTCATTATCCCATTCACCACATTTTTTCCAAACTTCTTTATTCCTTTTCAAAATTTCCATGGCTCCTTCTCTCCTTCCCTATTCAGCTGAGAGCTTATTTGCCAGAGAGATCTCTTTCTCCTCATCTCATAGCACCCAGATGCTTTCTACCACTATCTCCTCTTTCACCTGTTTTATATAAAGAATTGTCTCTTCTGCTTGCCAAGGCTAACCCTCCTATTTGCACAAGTGATTTCATTCCCATCCTGTCTTCTCCAAGAGATTGCCTCATCTACCACATTCATTTTCTCTTTTATCTTTACTTGCTCCTTGTCTACTAGATGCTTCATATTTATATATCCACCACCTTCAACAAACTCCTCATTTGATCCACCTTTTCCTGCTGATTATTGTTCCATCTCTCTCCTGCCCTTTGTGGCTTAACTCCTTGTGAAGGTTGCTTACAATAGATACCTCCACTTTTCTTTTCACTCCCCTCAACTCTGGTCTGACTCGAACATCATCATTTTGGATGTTCATGGAAACTGCTCTTTCCACAGTTACTAAAGATCTTTTAATTGCCAAGTCTAATGGCCTATTCTCTCTCTTTCTTAATAGTATTTTATTTTTCCAAAAAAAATGCAAAGATAGTTTTCAACATTCACCTTTTCTAAAGCTTTTTATTTTTCAAAACATGCATGGATAATTCAACATTAACCCTTGCAAAACTTTGTGTTCCCCATCTCCTCCCTAGATGGCAAGTAGTCCAATATATGTTAAACATGGTAGAACTATATGTTAAATCCAATATATGCATACATATTTATACAATTTTCTTGTTGCACAAGAAAAATCAAATCAAACTGGAAAAAAATGAGAAAGAAAATAAAATGCAAGTAAACAACAACAAAAAGAGAAAATGCTATGTTATGAACCACACTTAGTTCCCACAGTCCTCTCTCTGGTGTAAATGGCTCTTTTCATCACAAGATCATTGGGACTGATCTGAATCATCTCATTTCAACATTCATCTTTGCAAAACCTTGTGTTCTCTCTCCCTTCCCTCCTCCTGAAGAAAATAAGCAATCTGATATAGGTTAAACATGTACAATTCTTCTAAACATGTTTTCATATTTGTCATACTGCACAAAAATATCAGATCAAAATACCAGCCCTGAAGTGAGGAGGACCTGAGTTCAAATCTGGCCTCAGACACTTAACATTCCTTAGCTGTATGACCCTGGGCAAGTCACAACCTCAATTGCCTCAGCAAAAAGCAAAAAAAAAAAAAATTAGATCAAAAGGGAAAAAACACAAGAAACAAACAAAAAAAGCAAACAACAAACAATAGCAACAAAAATTATGCTTTGAGCCAAATTCATAGTTCTCTCATAGTGCAGGTGGCACTTTCCATCACAAGTCTATTGGAATTGTCTGTGATCACTTCATTGTTGAAAAGAATAGCCTTTTCTCAGTCCTCATCCTTCTTGACTTCTTGACACCACTGATGCTGTTAATCATCTTCTTCTCTTTTATACTCTTTTCTCTCTGGGGTTTCAGGACACTACACTCTCTGGCTTCTCCTCCTATCTGACCACTCATCAGATTCCTTTGCTGGGACATCATTCAGCTTATGCCTGCTAATTTTGGATGTCCCAGAGAACTCTATCCTGGGCCCTCTTCTATTTTTCCTCTCTACTATTTCGCTTGGTGATCTCATCAGCTTCCATGGACTCAAATATCATCTCTATGCTGATAATTCTTAGATTTACTTGCCAAGGACTAAGCAGTCTCTTACCCTCCAGGCTCAACTGTACAACTGCCTATTAAGATATTTCGATGGAAGTTCTGTAGATATCTTAAACTCAACATGTCCAAAGCTGAAGTCATTATCTTTCATCTCAAACCCTCCCCCTTCCAAACTTCCTTATTACTGTTGAGGGTATAAGTCTTTCCCTACTCTAGTCCATTATCCATTCTGTTCTCAAAGTGATCTTTGCCAAATTCTAGATTGGACCATGTCACTCTCCAGGAAACTCCAGTGGTTCCCTGACTCTTCTCTGGTGGGTATTAAAAGGCCTTCATTACCTTCCTGCCTCACCCCATCTTCTTATACCTTACATCCAACTACACACTCTTCAATTCAATATCCTTGTTCCTCAAGACATTCTGTCTCCCAACTCAGCATTTTCACTGACTGCCCCCCCATGCATGGAATTTTCTCCCTCCTCATGTCTTCATCTTGAACTCCCTGACTTCCTTTCCAGTTAAAATCTCAACTTCCACAGGAAACTCTTCCCCCAATCCTTTGAATTCTACTTCCTTCTCTCTGTAGATTATTTCTTTTATTTCTTATTTATCCTGCATGTAGTTTATTTGTATATAATTATTTGTATGTTGTCTTCTCCATTACACTATGGGATCCTTAAGGTCATGGATTTTTTACCTTTTTTTTTTTTTCTATCACTAGTCTATTAGAATTGTCCTTGATCACCTCATTGTTTTACCTTTCTATGTGTCTCTCCTGATTAGTACAGTACCTGGCACATAGTAGGTATTTAATAAATGTTTATGGAATGGCTGGCTGAGTAGGCTCCTCCATCACTCCTTCAAGTCACCTGCATATCACTGTTTTAATTGCTTGCCATATACTGCTCTCCTTAACACTGGACTCTCTTCTCTGGACCCCAGGGTCCGCTCCTTCCCACAGGGCTCTGCCCTCAACCAGGACACTGTTCGAAGCCTGATGCACTATGCTCTGACTGCCTGGGGAGCTGAGGTGGGGATGATATTCCAGGAGGCTGAACCCGGGGTAGGAAGGGAGCCTGAGCTCCTCATCGACTTCGCTCGTGCCTATCACAAGGACAGCTACCCCTTTGATGGGCCTGGGGGCACGTTGGCCCATGCCTTCTTCCCTGGGGACCACCCCATCTCTGGGGATACCCACTTTGATGATGAGGAAGTCTGGACCTTTGGGGCAAGCGGTACGGTCTCCTTGGACTCCTCCTCTTTATTCCTCAGACAACCCTTCTTCCACAGAGATCAATCCCCTCCATGAGATATTTCCCTTCCCTTCCCTGAGGACTTCATTCTCTATTACATCCAACAAGAGTTTACTGAGTTCCTGCTCCTCATGCAATTCTGCATGGACCACTGGAGTAGATAGAAGTGGAGAGGGAAAGAGTGGAGGCTGATTTATAAGCAGAAGACAGGACCTCTGGTCTCAGGAGGAGTTCAGTTAGGTTGGGGGAATATAATATGTACCCGAACAGTGAAGAATAGCAAGACTGTGTGTGTGAGACTAGGGTTAAATTCTAAGGACTGCTTCTCCGGGGTGCCTCCGAGGCTGGGATGATCAGGAAGGCTTTCCAGAAGAGGTGGGCCCTGAGGGATCTTGAAGGATAAGGAGGATATGGAGAAGATGAGAGGGAGGAGGAGGGTGTTCTAAGCAAGGGAAGGATAAGGGGGTCAGCTTGGCTAGGGGAGATAAGCATACCATTGTAGCACTTGGTAGTGGAGAGACTGGGACAGGCTTTGAATACTAGAGGTCAGAAGAAGCAGGAGAGCCAAGAAGATTCATCTTCTTTTCTGCAAATTGTGTATTTTCTTTATTGGAATTCTCCTTTTTGGAACCAGCCCTATGCTCCTATAAGTCATCCTTTGCCTAGAGGACTGCAGGTTAGGATTGTGGTGAGGTAGGGAGGGAGGTGGACCAATCAATCAATCGTCAAGCATTTAGTAAGTGCCTACTACTGCCAGGTCCTAGGCTTAGGTTGTCAACACAAAAATATCTGTGTGTGTAGCACATTCGAGGCATTGGGGGATGGACCGCCAGCTCTGGGCACAGAGGCAGAAGGAGAGCCTTCTTTGGCTAGACTAGGAAGAGAAGTAATGTACAGCAAAGTGGGAAAGGTAGGTTGGTGACACATTGTGAAATGCTTTAAAAGCCAAAGAGAAAAGTGTTTTATCCTAGAAGCTGTAGGGAGTCATCGAGGTTTATAGAGTAGTGGAGTGACAGAAGCCAGATCTGCACTGTAGGAAAATCGCTTTGGCAGCTGTGGAGAGGATACATTTGGACCAAAGTCTCTTTTTTCACCACTCAATTCCTGCCTCCTCCCAACCCATAGACGGCGGTGGGACAGACCTGTTTGCTGTAGCTGTCCATGAGTTTGGCCATGCCTTGGGCTTGGCCCACTCCTCAGCCCCCAACTCCATCATGCGACCTTTCTACCAGGGCCCAGCTGGGGACCCCTCAAAGTATCGACTTCCACCTGATGACCGAGAAGGGATCCAGCAGCTTTATGGTGAGCCCTGTGTCCCTCTATTTTTCCCTTTCCAGATCTGGACTAAGGGTTATGGGAACAAAAAAAATCAAAATTCCTTCTCTGTTCTGGTTCTTAATATTTAATCTTCACCACAGTCCTAGAAGAGCAGGTGTTATTATCCCCATTTTGCATATGAGAAAGCTGAAGCTCAGATATGAAATGTTTCAACTAAGGTCACATAACTAATAAGCAGCAAGCACAAAAGTGGAACCCAAGACTTCTAACTGCCAGCCCATTTGTCTTTGCCATTCTTCTCCATCTTGATAATGAGGAAGAGAACCCTCCCTAGAGCTAGCTGCCTTTCAGCCTCTCTATTTCACTACATGTCTAACTCTGCCTCTTTCCAGGAAAGGGTCCAAATAGTCCCCACCCAGAGCCAACTAGGAAACCTCTGGTTCCTCCACCCCAACCCCCTGGACAGCCTCCAGACAGGTGAGTATCCCTTTCCTCTCTTGCTCAGTCCCCAATTTCTCCCTGGTCCCCTTCATTCTCCCCTCTTTGGTTCCCTTCTCCCCCTCCCCCATCTCATCCCCTTTTGCCCTTAAAGACACCCCCAGTTCTCTGTCTCACTCTCATTTCTCTTCTCCTCCCCATTCCTACACTTCCTCCCAGCCCGTCAGCCCCAGTTCCAGACCGATGTTCTGGTAACTTTGATGCTATTGCCAACATCCGTGGTGAAGTCTTCTTCTTTAAAGGTGAGTGACTTTGACTCCTATTTGCCCTAAAATGCTGACTCTCTCACCATATCTCTTCTCTCACCCCCTGGGCCATCTAATTCTATTTTCCTTTGCTTCTGACCCATCCATAATAATGATCTTTTTAACTCCTCATATTTTGATACCCAATGCCAAGAGCCCAGACATCTCATTTTGTGTCAACTGGAGTACTGCCAAAGGCTAGTAAAGAGCTAATCTCCAATAGCTACAGGCCTAGCCCACTCTCCTCTGGGCCCTGAGTGGGTGACTTTAGGGCTGATCCATTGGTGACCCCTCCTGTACCCCAGGACCCTGGTTCTGGCGCCTTCAGCCCTCAGGCCAGCTGGTGTCCCCTCGACCTGCAAAGCTGCACCGATTCTGGGAAGGGCTGCCTGAACACGTGGCAACCGTGGATGCAGCCTATTCTCGGCCTTTGGATGGACGCATCCTGCTTTTCAGTGGTGAATGGAGGGAAGGGTGGAATGCAGACAGTCGGGGTTGGAGAAGAGAGATGAGTAGGAAGTTGGGAAAGAGCCAAAGAGACTGGGAAGAAGTGTGGAGAGAAGAGAATTGCAAGGGTGCAAGAAGAATGAAGAGGGAAAAATTATTGGCAGGGAGAGACAGAGATGGAAAGAGAAACATGGAGAACTGGCGGATGGAGGGGTGAGGAGAAGGGAGATAGCCTGGGAAAGCTTCAGAGGGGGTGTTAGAAAGGCCTGGACAAGCACAAGACTGGGACCTTGCTGCTGGGGAGGTTTCGTATTTGACTGACTTTATTCCTCCGGATCCTCAGGACACAAGTTCTGGGTGTTTCAGGACCGGCAGCTGGAGCCTGGCTCCCCAAAGCTGCTGACTGAACTGGGGCTTCCCCCTGGGGGAGTTGTGGATGCCGTTTTCTCTTGGCCCCAGAATGGGAAGACTTACCTGATTCGAGGTGAACAGTATTGGCGTTTTGATGAGTCCATCCACAGCGTTGACCCGGGTTACCCCAAGAGTCTGAGCCTGTGGGAAGGAGCCCCTTCAGCACCCGATGATGTGACCGTTGGCAACAAAGGTGTGTGTGTGTGTGTGTGTGTGTGTGTGTGTGTGTGTGTGTATGTTGAGGGTGGGATGCTGATTGACTTGATGGAGAAAGTAGGTGAGGGATAAAAATATGGAACACAAGGTTTTGCAAAGGTGAATGCTGAAAACTATTTTTGTATACATTTTGAAAAATAAAAAACGATTAGTTTAGAATAGTTTTCTAAGAAGTAGCCTGACCGGCCTCTCCCCCCTTCTCATTCCATAGGTGATACCTACTTCTTCAAGGGGACCGAGTACTGGCGATTTGCTCCAGGGAGTGTGGTAGCAGAGCCCGACTCCCCCCACCCCATGGGGCCTGAGTGGTTGGACTGCCCTCCTTCAGCCCCAGGTCCTCGGAGCCCAAGGCCTTCCAAGTCTCCCCCAAACTGTCAGTGTGAGATCAACCAGGCAGGGAGTTTAGGTCCAAGACTTCCTGGCTTCCTCTTCCTCTGCTCTGTGATTCCCTCTCTCTTCCTGGGAACAAGCACCTGGTCCTAAGAAGTGGCCATTAACTGCACCCACACACACTTTCCCCTCCTCCTCCTTCTTCCCCTAGGAATAAGTCCTAGGTTTGTCCCTCTTTTTTTTTTTTTTAACTGCCCTTCCCAAATATTCAGGTCTCTGTACCTCACACTGGCGAGGCATGTCTCCTTACTGGGTCTCAAATGAGGGGTTTGGATTTAATGGCCTCTAAGGTCTCCCCTAGTTCTAAATCTAGGATCCCATGAATAGGGGAGCTTCTGATATCCTTTTGGGCAAAACATTAGAAGCTACCCTACTGAAGCCATAATCATGTCCATACAAGTAACATAACCAAATTAAAGTAGAATAAAGGTATTATTTCCAACATCAATTTGTATGTATATAAAAACTTGCAAATATGAAATATGTCACAAATTAAGAAAAGCCAAATTAGCAGTGAAAAATCATTTAACATAATTGAAAGAAAAAAACAGTTGAAGAGAATTTCATTTGAGATTAAAACCAGAGATTTTTAAAGTTTGTTTTTACTTGAAAGGTTCATGGTCTATGATATCAATTATAAACACCCCAGGAATCTTTATGTTCTCTCTATCAAACTAACATTAGGAAATAAGACAAAAAATATACAAGAAACACAGACAATATTTCAAGAAGCTAGAACCCCTAAATGCTAATTTACAAACTAACTACATTGCCATCAACATTCAAAAGTTTAAAGTCCTTTTTCCATTAAAAAAATAGCTGATTAAATAACTAAGCAAAATCCAGCAGAATTATTTTTGAAATTTAGAATTGAATAGGTAATACATATACCCACACAGGTATGTGTGTTACAGAAATACTCAACTCTGAAAAACCTCAGTATTAAATGTCATAAAAGTGATAGCATAAATGGCTACAGCAGACTGGAGTAAGGATGTCCCTCGGTCTTTGACCCCTCTCTCTCTTATCCCACAGGCACAGTCATTTGACAAGTGGTATTGATTCTTCCTAAGATCCCTTGCATCTGCCCTTATCATCTTGTAATAGTCTCTTCACCAGTCATCCAGTTTCCATTCTCTCCCATCCCCAATCTCTTCTCTGAGTAATTTTCCTAATGCATGACTCTGATAAGATCAAATCATCTTCATTGTGTGGTTCTCCACTGGCTATAAGATTAAATTCAAACTCTTTAGCATGTCATTCAAAGGTTTCCACATTCTTCTTCCCATTTACTTTCCCCCCTCCCCTAATTCAATTTTATTTTATGTTCATTTCCAAACTCTCTTCTTTCCCGAGAAATATAAAATTCATTCCAAATATGAAGACATGCAAAATAAATTCCTGCATTAGTCATGTTCTGAAAAAAAAGGCAAGAAAGAGAAAAAAAATTCTCACTTACATTAAAACATTTTTAAATAGTTTTTTTTTAAAAGAAACATATAATTGCTTGCATTCTCAGTGGGGTGGGTAGGAGGGAAAAGAATCTGAAAATTTATGTTTAAAAATGAATGTTAAGATTGTTTTTACATAAAACTGGGAAAAAATAAAATACTAAATTAAAAAGAAATATTAAGCTTGTATTGACTTATATACATATAAATTTAAAACATACAGATATGTATAAGATGGTAGTAACAGAATTGTTCTATTGATTACTTCTACTATTCCTATTTTCTTCTGTGAATTTTATTTTTTTTAAATTTTAATTATTTTAAATTTTTTTGCATATTAATATATTTTAAATTAGATTTTTAAAAAAATTTCAATTAACAATTTTTCCTTCCTTCCATTTGCCGCCCCCAGTCTGCATGAACAAAAGGAAAAAGAAAACCTTCCTAATAAATAAATATAGTTAAGCAAGGCACATTTTCTCATTGGCCATGTCTTATACATGTTTCACTCTGCATTTTGAGTACATTACCTCTTTATTGGGGTTATACAGTATGTTTCATCTTTGGTCTTCTGGAATTGTTGATTTGTCATTGTACTGATAAGAATTCTTACATCTTTGTTTTTCTTTATAATGTTGTTATTATATAAATTGTTCTAGTCCTGTTTACATCACTGTACATTGGTTCAAATAGGTTTTCTCTGGAACTGTCCATTTCATCATTTATGACTCAATAATATTCCATTATACTTATCTGCCCTAATTTGCTTAACTATTCCACAGCAGAACACACCTCTAGTTTTTAGTTGTTTCCTCCTACAACAAAAGAGTTGCTATAAATATTTTTGTACATCTGAGTCTTTTCCTCTCTTTCTTTGATCTCTTTGTGGTATAGGCTTACAAGTGATATCACTGAGTCAAACAATATTACCAGTCAAGTGAGATTTTGTGTGTGTGTGTGTGTGCGTGTGCGTGTGCGTGTGAGTGTGTGTATTCCAAAATGCTTTTAACAATGGTTAAAATAATTCAGAGTATGTTATTGGATATATTTTCCCCAGAGCTCCTCCAACTTTTGTTATTTTTCAGTTTTGAACCTCAGAGTTGCTTCAATTTGCACTTATCTAATTATTAGTCATTTGGAGTATTTTTCATAAGTTTGTTAATATCATATATTTCTTCTTTTGAAAAGAAGATCCTTTATATCCTTTGACCTTTTATCTATTGGAGAATGATTCCTGTTTTTGTAAATTTGAATCAGTTTCTTCCTATATACACACACACATACACATGATGTGAAAATTTAAAGAAACTTATTGCAAAGATTTATTTTTCCCAGTTATACATTTCCCTTCTCATTTTAGCTACACTGCTTTTGTTTATGCAAAAATTGAAAAAAAAATTATGTAATCAAAAGTGTTCATTTTATCGTCTGGGATCATCTCAATTTCCTTGTTTGATCATAAACCTATCCATGAATCCAAAAGGTAATTTCTTCCTCACTTCTTCAATTTGCTTATGATGTCATTAAAAAAATCTGTTACATATCCATTTGGAATTTATCTTAGTATAAGGTATGAGATGTTGATCTATACCTAATTTCTGCCAGACTACTTTTCAGTTTTCTCAAATGTTTTTTTTCAGATCATGAATCTTTACCCCAGTAACTGGGGACTTTGGCTTCACCAAATACTCTTGTATTGTATTTATTTGCTTTTGTACATAATCTATTTCATTTATTGACCCATTTCTTAACCAATACCAAATAATTTTGATGATTACTGCACTGAAATAGAATTTAGGATTTGTATGTTCTCTATGGATACTCCCTTCTTTCTCTATTTTTTCATTATTCCCCTTGAGATCTTTTCTTGCACAATGAATTAAGTTATTTTTTTTTTTTACTCTATAAAATAGTCTTTTGGTAGTTTTATTGGTTTGGCACTAAATAAGTAAAATAATTTAGGTAATGCCATTTTATTATATATTACCATGACCTGCCTATTTCTCCAGTTATTTGAGTTTGCCTTTATTTCTATATATGTTTTGTAGTTTCATTCATTTAATTCTTTTGTGTATCTTGGTAAATAGATTCCTAAATACTTTAAACATTTTGTAATTATTTTGTATTTTATTTCTCTTTCTATATCATCCTGCAGTACTTTGTTAATAATATACTGGAAAGCTAATAATTTACATGGAGTTATTTAAATCCTGCAACTTGATGACTTTATTGTTTCAATTAATGTTTAGTTGTTTGTTTGTTTGTTTTTTAGGATTATCTAAATAGATCACTGTATCATCTTCTGAAAATGATAATTTTGTTTTCTCTTTGTGTTCATTCCCTTGATTTCTTTTTCTATAGAAATTACTTACTGCTATATCTAGCATTTTTAGCACTATGTTAAATAGGAATGGTGATAATATGCTTTTTAATTTTATCCCAGATATTGTTGGGGAAAAAACTTCTAACTTTGCTCCATTACATAATATTTCTTTTGGTTTTTAGCAGCTACTTATTCAATATATTAAGGAAAGATTAATTTAGTCTTATTCTTTCTATTATTATTATTTTTGCTGAGGCAATTGGGGGTAAGTGCTTTGCCTAGGGTCACAAAGCTA
>JAJPUD010030430.1:0-12844 GCA_023553655.1 Myrmecobius fasciatus | reverse complement strand
GAGCATAGTTCCAAATTGCTCTCCAGAATGGTTGGATCCGTTCACAGTTCCACCAACAATGTATTAGTGTCCCAGTTTTCCCACATCCCCTCCAACATTCATCGTTATCTTTTCCTGTCATTTTAGCCAATCTGACAGGTGTGTGGTGGTACCTCTGAGTTACCTTAATTTGCATTTCTCTGATCAATAGTGATTTGGAGCACCTTCTCATGTGACTAGAAATAGTTTTAATTTCATCATCTGAAAATTGTCTGTTCGTATCTTTTGACCATTTATCAATTGGAGAATGGCTTGAATTCTTATATATTTGAGTCCATTCTCTATACATTTTAGAAATGAGGCCTTTATCAGAATCTTTGAATGTAAAAATGTTTTCCCAGTTTATTACTTCCCTTCTAATCTTGTCTGCATTCATTTTGTTTGTACAAAAACTTTTTAACTTGATATAGTCAAACTTATCTATTTTGTGATTAATGATGACCTCTAGTTCTTCTTTGGTCACAAATTCCTTCCCCCTGCACAGGTCTGAGAGGTAAGCCATCCTACATTGTTCTAATTTGTTTATAATATCATTCTTTATGGCTAGATCATGAATCCATTTCGACCTTATCTTGGTATATGGTGTTAGGTGTGGGTCAATGCCTAGTTTCCTCCATACTAGTTTCCATTTTTCCCAGCAGTTTTTGTCAAATAGTGAGTTTTTATCCCCAAAGCTGGGGTCTTTGGGTTTATCAAACACTAGATTACTGTTGTCATTGAGTATTTTATCCTGTGTACCTAACCTATTCCACTGATCCACTACTCTTTTTCTTAGCCAGTACCAAATGGTTTTGATGGCCACTGCTTTATAATATAGTTTTAGATCTGGTACAGCTAGGTCACCCTCATTTGTTTGTTTGTTTTGCATCAATTCCCTTGAAATTCTTGACCTTTTGTTTTTCCAGATGAATTTTGTTGTTATTTTTTCTAGGTCAGTTAAATAATTTCTTGGGAGTTTGATTGGTATAGCACTAAATAGATAGATTAGTTTAGGTAGTATTGCCATCTTTATTACATTCACTCAACCTATCCAAGAGCACTTGATGTTTTTCCAGTTGTTTAGATCTGACTTTATTTGTGTGGAGAGTGTTTTGTAGTTTTGTTCATATAGATCCTGACTTTCCCTTGGCAGATAGATTCCCAAATATTTTAGACTATCGATAGTTATTTTGAATGGAATTTCTCTTTGTATCTCTTGCTGTTGGATTTTGTTGGTGATGTATAAAAATTCTGCTGATTTATGTGGATTTATTCTGTATCCTGCAACTTTGCTAAAGTTGTGGATTAATTCTAATAGTTTTTAGTTGATTCTCTAGGGAGTTCCTCTCTGTTTAAAGTTGTCCCTCCACGGGCAACAAAGGCTTGATTTCCTGCCCATTGTGGCCTTGTTGCCATCAGTTGAATTTCTGACAGGCACTGCATACACCTTTGAGGTGCTGTACCCCTCTGTTAGGAGCCTCTCAGCAGAACTAGTCACAGGGTAGCTGCCAAAAGCAGGTTGATACACTTGCTCTTGTATTTGCAAAATCAAAAGGTGCTAGACATCCTGATGGTTGAGGTGGGGGGGGGGAGGTGCCATTGTTGGGGAGAAATGCTGTTGTATGTCAACATTGTCTCAAATAGAGGAAGACCTTCGTGGTCTAAACAATCAAGTGGAATATGTATGGATGAGGAGTCAGAACATTCTGACCAATGTGTCTTCCTCACCTTCCTGTGATATACGCTCCTGTGCACCTGGTCACCTTGCCATCATTTTCATTCTGTCCTTCCTGGGCTGATGCTTCCCTGCCTTATTTTCCTTGTCTGTCTACCTTAGCATTCACTTTGCAACTCACTTGTTCTTTTTTTTTTTTTTGCACAGTTACAATTAATTTATAATGCAAATCTTGATCCACATTTTAGAATTTTGAAAGTCCTATTTAATGATGTTTTTCTTAAAAAAAACCCAACAGTTTTAAAATTCTTTGAATCTTTAAATATTCCTATGAAATACTTATTTGTTGAATGCCAAGAAAACTGAGAAAGTTTTAGAAGTGCCATTAACATCAATCCAGATGAGAACTGAAAAAATAAAAGAGAAAAATGAACTCACTTATTCTTACAGAAAATCAAAATCACGTCTCAGAAGAATGTTCCTGATCATTCTTCAGGGTCATCCTCCAATCTTTTGATTGAAAGTCAATGTGGAAAAATATGATGATGATTTTCATATAAATACAAATGATAGGTATAATGAATATACTAATAAGTAAGATTCCTCAGAGCTGTCTTGGGAGTCAGAAACTCACATTTCAGTTGAAGACTATCAATTATTCTCATGGTGACTGCATTCTTGTATTGTGCTCTACTTGCATACAATATGTGAAGGGAATCCAGAGCCAGAAAATTCGGGTTCTGTGCCCTGAGGAGGGTATGTCCTGACCCTCAAAATATAAAACGATCCAAGAATTGTCGTATGGTGTTCCATCCCTGAGCTTGTCTTGGGAAACCAATCAAACCCTGGGAGTGATTGCACTGTCATACACATTCCCTCTCTCTTCCCACTTAGGATTTGTGTATAAAAACCTCTCCCTTTCTGGCAACAGGTGGAACTCTTTTGCCAAAATGTTGGCAAAATGTATTCATCATTCCGGAAGTAACTAATTCAACTCTTGCTTGATCTCTAAAAGCTGTCACTAGACCTGCTCTGTGCAGTTCCAGCTTGGTCCAGAGACCAAGACAGTAAAATTCTGCAAACACTTATCTAAGACAAATCCCCAAGTGGGGACTTTTCCTAGGAATATGGTAATCTCATCTGAGATGATCCAATTTTCTGGCTCTCCAGCTTTTCCTTACTTTCTTTTCTCTACATAAACCCTCACCTTATTCTGCTGGGCTGCTGCCACCTCTGATGAAGAGCCCCAAGTAGATGCTCCCCAAAATGTCCTTGTTAGATTTCAGATTGTCTGAGCCTGAATGCTTTCAGAGAACACATTCACACATCCCAGTACTACAACGTTTTGGTTGTCCACAAGTGGAAAAGTCTTTTGATTCTTTCTCCAGTTCAAGGTGATCTCCCTTACTGTGGCATCCCCAATAGTTGGGGGGAAGTATCAGGCTTTTATGCTCACTTGTTTAGGGGCCCTATGTCCCAGTCACCAAGTACTCTCTAGCCAAAGGACACTCTATTTGAGAACCTTGTGACTTTTTTCCTTCCCAAGGGATACTGTGGAGACAGGTGGCTTAAGAGAGAATATCAGTCATTCATGTCCCCCTCCATACCTAGCGACTCTCTGATGAACTGTCTTTTTCACAATTGAAAAAACAACAAAAAACAAAAACCAACTTCATTTCTAGGACCTGAAAAAGCTGTGCCTTGAAGATTTTTGCAATATTGTCTGGCCTCCTTATACCCTAGAACACCAAGAAAAGTAGCCTGTTTTCAGGTCCTTAAGTGTAACTTTGTTCTGCAGCTTGATTTCTTTTGCTTTCCCAAAGGTAAGTCCAGGCCTTCAAGGCTCTTTCCCAAAACTCTACCCTGTGGCCACAATGCAAAATGCTTTGGGCAAAATGTATGCTGGGCAAATGACTAGATCTCAATGCTTGGGGAACCCCAGAGGCTCCATCCCCCACTTCAGCAAGCAGTCCTTATTAGGAAGCCCTCTCTCTCCTCTGGGACCTGGATGTGTGATTGACATCAGCAGTTACTTTTTTTTTTTTTTTTTTTTTTTATTTTTTCAGAAGCATGGAAAGATAGGTTTCAACCTTCATTTTTGCAAAGCTTCTAAATGTTTCTCCTTTCCTCCCTGACCTTTCCCTCCCCAACAGCAAGCACCCAGATATATGTTAAATATGTTCAATTCTTTTAAACATATTTCACTATTTCCAAGAAATATCAGACCAAAAGTGGAAAAGAGATCAAAAGTTATTTATTATTTTTAATAGAAAATAGAAAGATAGAAAAGAAAAACAAAACAAAAAAAAGCAGAACATTATCATGAGCTCAATAAAATGTCAGGGAGGATTCAAAATATAACAATGAATTTCCAGTTCAAGAAATATTTAGTAATAAAAGAAATTATATTGACAATGGGCTTTCTCTATTGTAGATCGTTCTTTTGTTCTCTGCTGTGTACTTTGTCACTTTGTTCTATTTTCTCTTTTTTATCCCCATCTCTTGCAAGCAGACTATGTTTAATACACACTCATAGACATATACATTCACATCCAACCTCAAACCCACACATACATATACCCATATCTATCTAGATATATGTGTGTATCTCTATGTATATATCTATATACATAGAATAACATGCTTCCATGTATACATATACTCACACACAAACATATGTACACATGCATTTACCCATATGTAAACTTGTATCTAAATAAATATTCATATGGCTTAGATATACTGCAAGTTTCTTTTTTTCCTTCTTTTCTTTCCTGTTCTAATAAAATCAACTCCTGATCTGTTGTAGTGTTTATGCACCTTTTTTTTCCTTCTCTACCAAATCTTCAACTTTAATTCTGCTCCTTAGCTTGCCTTACTATGACTTAACTTTCCAACTTTCCTGCATCCATGCATCCCTCCTTTATTTTCTATCCCAGCCTTTGCATCCCTGTCTACCTTTCCCTCCCCCCATTTTTTTTTTATGAATTTTGGAGGGTGCTGTACACTTTGTGGCATATATGTAATGTTGGCTATTTAACCCATTCCTGATGTGAGTAGGTTTTCAGAATTAAGAGTCCTTCTCCCCACTCTAATGCCTTTCTTTATTTTTCCTTTGCATCTGATCTGTATAAATCTTTCTTTTGAGCTACCCACTTCCAGATGTCAATCATTTCCACTTGAAGTTCCTTAAAACCAATCTTGAATTTTGGCTTAGACACGTTAATTTTTCTATTGAGCTCTGATTTGTTTGATAGAAAGTTCGGAAAATCTGAACTTCTCATTCCTGGAAGAGGCTTGAATGCCAATCACACCCATCTCTACCCTCTTAAGGGTGGGCTTTTAGGCAGGGCCAGCTCTATACCCCTATTCAGCCTGAAGCAGTAGGGAAGTCCAGGCCTTCATCCCTAACTACAAATGAATTTGGATCCCACTTCTTGGTAAGGGGTGAGGAAGGAATTTTAGCTGTTGTCCAGGCCCCCTGTCTATCTGTGTGACCTTGTCTGAAATAAATCCAATCAAAGGGACTTTACTATAAACACACTTATCTGAGATTGTCCAAAAGTATGCAAAATCTCATCTGAAAAGATCCAATTTTCCTGCTCTCTCCTTTTTTCTTACTCTCCCTTCTCTCCACAGATCCTCACCTGATTCTGCTGTGGCCTCCTTTAAGTGTTTTAAATCCCAAACAAGAGGACTTCCTATACCTTCCTAGAGGCAATAGTTATTTGAGTGACTGAATGGGGGAGTGACATTTGTTCTTACATGGAAGGGATTATCAGTGTAACTTCCTGGAAAGATTGGAGAAAAGCCAGATTCAAATGATGGCCTGAGAAAGAAGTGATAAGAACCTCAATAGTAATTCAGTTGCTCTGTGAATAAAGGTGTAATAGAAAAGCTATAGTGGTTATAGAAATGACCAAATTTGACAGTTGATTCCACATGAGAGTGCAAAGATAGTACAGACAAAAATAAAACGAGGATTATGAATTTGGGTGACTGGAGGAGTGATGGAACCCTCTTGTATGGAAACCTGGAAGAGAAGTATGATTTGGGGGAAAGGTAATAGGTTTTGTTGCAGATATGGTGAGTCTGAGATGTCCATTGGCTATCTAATTCAAAATGTCTGGTATTTGGATATATGCAATAGGATATTGGGTTGTGTCCCACAAATTTTGGGTATACTGCCTAATTGCTGTTTTAGAATGAAATTGTTTTTTCTATAGTTTACTCTTTGATCTAATCATCTTCACTTTAGTATTTTTTTACACTTACTTGTAAAGCTGCTTTTCAACTTTGATCTTTGTAAGATATTGAGTCCCAAATTGTTTGACTTCCTCCACCTTCCCTCCCCCAAATGACAAGTAATCTGATATAGATTTTACATATGCAATCATGCTATACATTTTCCCACATTAATCACACTGTGAGAGAATCAGAACCAAAGTTTTTCTTTACTTAAAAGTGACTGATGGGAAAACTGAACTCAAGAGCTGAAGATTATCGTTCATCCTTAGTTCTTGAAGTGGACCGGTGCCATAAGTGAGTGATAATCTTGAACTGCCAGTGAATTGGATGTAAGGAAGGCAGGACTGTTCAAAGTCTTCAGCTTTAGCCTTTCTTCTAGAGTGATCTGAGTCAGGTGAGAAGACACAGGTCAAGACAACTGGGGACCCCCCCATTTTTTTCTAATGCATAAGACCATCAACAACACCTGATAGGTTGTAGGGTTCCAGAGTAGTGGTTTTCCTATTGTTAACACAAACAAATTTCAAAATTTAAAAAGTTTACAAGCTAATTTGCTTCTGGCAGCTGACTCCCTCCATTTGCCCAGGGAGGCAGAGGTCTGCATTGCATTTTCTGAATGTCAATGCATTTTCTGAAGTTCCTCTGCTGGGATAATTTACATTGCTCATATTTCTCATGAAAGAACTGTAGGACACGAAGAGATGAGGTGGCCTCAAAGCAAAGGAAAGTGCTGATAAGTGGACAGCAGAACGTTCTACAAGTGACTTTGAAGTGCTAGGAGAAAGTAGGGGAAGACTCCTGTATATGGGATGGATCCTCTGTGGTTAACTTATGTGAGACACAGGCAAGAGCCCCACGGGATGGACAGACAGACAGACATCTACATTACTGGAAGGCATTTCAAATGGAAGAGATCACTGATCAGGCTATCTAAGTATCTGAATCATAGTATAATATAGATTTTCTTAGGTTTTGTTCACTTCAGTCTATCTCCATTCATTTACATGTCCCCATGCTTCTCCAAATTCTTCCTAGCCACTCTTTCTTATGGCATAATATTCCAATATGTTCATGTGCCAAAATGTGTAAGACCTTCTGCAATTTTAAGTGCTCCTGTTGTCGAATTTGAATCTCTATTGTTTTCTGCTTTCTAGAGATAGGGACCTCCTAACCTAGTCATCCATTATTTTCCCTTATAGCTAAAGAAGGCTAATTATGGAAGGCATTATCACTACTCCATGTTCTCCCAATGTTCTCCACCGACTCCAGTTTCCTTCTTATTTTGATGCCTTTTCATTTCCTCACAGATCTGGTGAGAACCAATGAGATTTTTATATAAAACCTTTTCCATATTCCTTGCATTCATAAGGTTTCTCTGCAGTGTGGATTGTCTGATGTTTAGTAAGGCATCGCTCATATCTAAAAGCCTTTCCACACTGGTTACAATCATAAGGTTTTTCTGCAGTGTGGATTCTCTGATGTAGAGAAAGAGAGTCCTTTTTCATAAAAATCTTTCCACACTGGTTACATTTATAAGGTTTCTTTCCAGTGTGGGTTCTCCGATGATAAGTAAGAGCTCTCTTCTGTCTAAAAGCCTTTCCACACTGGTTACATTCATAAGGTTTCTCTCCAGTGTGGGTTCTCTGATGTACACTAAGAGCTCCCATGGGTAAAAGTCTTTCCACACTGGTTACAATCATAAGGTTTTTCTGCAGTGTGTACTTTCTCATCTGTAGCACAGATTTTTTTCCAAGTGAAGTCACAGGGACTCATGGATCTTTGCTTCTAAGTACTTTCCTTCACTTCAAGTCTGATTTCACTTTCTGAAATAAAAAAAGAATAAATTTTTAAAAAATCAACAATACAGGAAAACACACTGCGCACACACACACACACACACACATACACACACACACACTTATATCCCTTTCTCTCCATCAGCAGAATAGAAACTCAGTAATTTTCTATTTCCTTAGGCAAAGAAAAAAATCTTCAATGGTCAGAATCAATTCCCATTAGCTCACATCTCAAAGATGATTTAATTTCTAATGGGCTTCAAGCACAAATATATTGAATTCTCACAATAAACCTGTGACAACACAGAATAGTTTCAGTGTCACTACTTGCACAGCTCAAGCCACCAGCTCAGAAGATAGAGGAATTGGACCCAAAACCCTGTAGCTGGAATTCACAGCTTGCCTAAAGGATTTCACAAATTTGCTCCACTCTCATTTTTTTCCCTTTCCCTTTCATCTTTTGTACTTTCTGGTGATCTCTCTCAATTTTTTCCCCTGGTACATTATCTGAAGTCACATTCAGAATATTAACACTATTATTTTACATGTTTTTTTTTAATTATCTGAGGTACATGTACTTTAGTTCTGATATATTATTATTATTATTATTATTATTATTATTATTATTGCTTTTTTTTTTTTTTGGCTGAGACAATTGAGGTTAACTGCCTTGCCCAGGGTCACACAGCTAGGGAATGTTAAGTGTCTGAGACCACATTTGAACTCAGGTCCTCCTGACATCAGGGCTGGTGCTCTATCCACTGCGCTACCTAGCTGCCCTACGTGATTATTTCTAACTAAGAATTGCTACCCTGACCTCCTCATGGTCTTAGTGTAATCCACATTTCAGCTTTCATTTTTTCTATTTTTTCACTTCTGAACAACTGAGGAATTTGTTGTTCTTTTACACTTTTTGAGATTCCTACGGATTGCTGAATCTTTCCTTTTCTCTCGGGTCTTTTGATTCCTTCTTCATCCACAGAATGGGTTCTCAGTAAAGGAGGGCAATCCTTTTCCTGATGGACAACTCGTCTCTGATTGAATCCTTAACTCACACGCAAGAGAAGATATTGCAAGCTCATTTCCTTCACAAGACTCCCACATCCCCCCTTTACCAACATAAGGGGGGGGGTAATATAATCCCAACCTTCTCCCAAGGAGAAAACCCAGGTTTCTCCTTATTATTCATCTGGCGCTGTTCCTTTGGAACTTTTCTGACTGAGCTCTCCATAAATCTCTGAATCGAGTGCCATCTTACCACCTAGGGCTCTTTCCATCTTTCTTTCATGGACAGATAAGGAGGGGAAAAGCCAGGAGAGAGTCGTATCCTAAAAACTTAGAGAAGAGAGAATCCTGTAGGAAAGAGTCATCAAAAATGTCAAAGGCTAGAGAACAGTCAAGAAAAGCAGGGATTGGAGAGATGAGTTCTATGGATTTGGAAAGAAAAAATCACCTGAACAGTCAGGGAGGAAGTTGGAAAGCTTGAGAAGGTGAAGAGAAGGGGGCCAGACTTTGGTGGATTGGTGGATATTCTTATAGGAGATAAGGGCCATCAATCAACCTGAGGCTTGGGGGGGGGTTTAGTGCCTGAAAAGGCACTAAAAGTCTTTAGGATGGGAAGCTACAATCCTGGGAGGAACAGCACTGGAAGGAGTAGGAGAGCATGAAGACAGGGTTGAGATTTCAAGGAGAATGCTGAAGAAAAATAAAAGGAGGATGAGGGAAAGGAAATATCAGTGGGCAATGTTCCCTGCAATGGAGCAGTGTTGTCTCTGGCCACTGCAGTGATACACAGTATTCTGAAAGGGGGGGGGGGGGAATGAAGAAAGGTAGATTGAGATGAAAGCAGAAGAGATGAACACTAGAAAGAAACTAAAGGTAAAAGACTTCTAAATGGGACAAACACACAGAAAACATCCACAAAACTGCCAAGTTAAGGGAATAGAAATCCTAGAACCTGCCATGGCAACCAGCCCCAAAGAAAAAATAAGAGAGAGAATAGTGAGGGAATGCAAATACTTAAAAAGGGAAGGACAGCCTAGAAGAAGTGAAGTGAAAAAAATAAAAAAATAAAAAAAAAATAAAGTGTATTGAATTCTAAGACCATAAGCACACAGATACCCTAAGGATCATCAATCTCCCAGAAAGACATAACTGCGGAGGGGGGTGGAGGGGAGGAGAATGGACACAAGGATGAAGAAAACAATCCAAGACAACTGGCCAGAACTTCTAAACAGAGAAAAACTGAAATTACAAAGGAAAGAATTCAGAGATCACCTACAGAAAAACAAAACAAAAAAGCCATGGCTCCCGACTTCAAGGCCAGGAGCACTTACATTGAACAATTCAATTCAAAAGGCACAAAGTCCTCCAAGTCAGGAGAAGAAAGATCTTCTCCTATTAGGAATCTGACTGACTTCTGTAGACTGATCTCTCCCAATGTTCTCTACCAAGTTCATTTTCCTCCTTAATTTCCTCCTAATTTTAATAATTACTTACATAAGATTTGTCTCCAGTGTGGCTTCTCTGATGTCTGGTAAGAGCTCTTTGTTCTGTAAAATCCTTTCCACATTGGTTACATTCATAAGGTTTCTCTCCAGTGTGGATTCTCTGATGTAAAGTAAGATGTTGTTTTTGTGGAAAAGCCTTTCCACATTGATTACATTCATAAGGTTTCTCTCCAGTATGGAATCTCTGATGTACAGTAAAAACTCCCTTATCACTAAAAGTCTTTCCACACTGGCTACATTCATATGGTTTCTCTCTAGTGTGGATTCTCTGATGTACAGTAAGGGTTCCCCTTTCTGTAAAACCTTTTCCACACTGGCTACATTCATAAGGTCTCTCCCCAGTGTGGGTTCTCTGATGTACAGTAAGACTTCTCTTCCTGCTAAAACCTTTTCCACATTGGTTGCATTCATAAGGTTTCTCCCCAGTGTGGATTCTCTGATGGACTGTAAAATAATACCTTTTTTTAAAAGTCTTTCCACACTGGTTACATTCATAAACTTTCTCTCCAGTGTTTATTCTGTGATGCACAGTAAAAGCTTTCCTTTCTGTTAAGCCCTTTCCACATTGGTTATATTCAAAAAGTGTCTCTCCAGAATGGATTCTCTGATGTCTAGTAAGACTACTTTTCTTATTAAAACCCTTTCCACATTGGTTACATTCATAAGGTTTCTCTCCAGGGTGGATTCTCTGATGGACCGCAAGAGCTTTCCTTTCTCTAAAAATCTTTCCACATTGGTTACATTCATGAGGTTTCTCTTCAGAGTGGATTTGCTGATGTCTACTAAGATGTGCCCTTTGTCTAAAAGTCTTTCCACATTGCTTACATTCATGAGGTTTCTCTCCAGTGTGGATTTTCTGATGTACAATAAAATATCCCTTACTGCTGAAAGTCTTTCCACACTGGTTACATCCATAACGTTTCTGCACAGTGTGGGTTTTCTGATGTGCGTTAAGAACTCTCCTTTCAGTAAAAGCCTTTCCACATTGGTTACATTCATAAAGTTTCTCTCCTGAGTGGATTATCTGATGTATTATAAGGGTTGCCATTTTTCTAAAACCTTTTCTACATTGGCTGCATTCATAACGTTTCTTGCCAATGTGCATTTTCTCATCTGTAGTACAGATTTCTCTCCAAATAAAGTTACAGTGACTTATGATTCTTGGCTTGTGAGGTTCTACCACAGAAAGGCTCATGTCCTCAGTAGGGTCCTTCATTTCAAGTCTGATCTCTTGATCTGAAAAAACAACCAATAATAAACTATACAAACATATATATTAATATCATTCCCTCCATCAGCAAAACAGAATCTCAGTTATTTTCTATTTCCCTAGGGAAAAAGAAAAATATTTTTTCCTTTTATATTAAAACTTTTTATTTTCAAAATACATGCATAGATAATTCACACTTGCAAAACCTTATATTATAATTTTTTCCTCCCTTCCCTGACCCACCCTCCCTCCTCTGTATGGCAAGTAATGCAATATATGTTAAAAAGTGAGCAATTTTTCTATACAGTTTTCATACAGCACAAGACAAATCAGATCAAAAAGGGAAAAAATGAGAAAGAAAATCAAATGCAAGCAAACTACCAAAAACAGGTAAAATACTATGCTGTGATGTTCACTCAATCCCCATAGTCCTCTCTCTACTACAGAAAGGACTGCCACAACATTTTTGTACATGTGGGTCCTTTTCCTTCCTTTATCATCTCTTTTGGATATAGGTTCAGTAGAGACACTGCTAGATCAAAAGGTATATGAAGGGTGATAGCCCTTGGGGCCTATTTCCATATTGTTCTCCAGATTGATTGGATGAGTTCATAACGATACCAACAATGTATTAGTGTCTGTTTTCCCATATCCCCTCCAAAATTTATCATTATCTTTTCCTGTCATCTTAACCAATCTGAGAGATGTACAATTGTCACTCACAATTACATTTTAATTACATTTCTCTGACCAATAGTGACTTAGAACATTTTTTTCATATGGCCAGAAATGATTTTTATTTTTTCACTTGAAAATTGTCTGTTGAAATTCTTTGACCATTTATCAATTGGAGAATGGCTTGTATTCTTAGAAATCTGAGTCAGTTCAAAGAGAAAAATCTTAAATGGGCAGAATTAATCACTTAAAAATCCCATTAGGTCACATCCCAAGGATTATTTAATTTTTAATGAGCTTCATGCACAAATCCATTGGATTCTCACACTAAATTTGTGACAACACAGAAAGTATTTTCATTCTCACTATGGGCACAACTCAGGCCACCAGCTCAGAGGGGTTGAGTGACTTGACCCAAATCCCAGCAGCTGTGACTAAAATTCACACTCTGCCCTGATGGGCAGGCTCTGCCTACAATATTTCAGAAATTATAAATTTTTCCTTTCCGCTTTCATTGTTTGTACTTTCAAGTGATCACATTCAATTTTCTAATTTTTTTTTCTGCTATATTATTTGAATACTAAGCCTGTTGAGTTTTTTTGTGTTTTTTTTTTGTTGTTGTTTTTTTAATCTGAAGTATATGTGATTTTGTGCTGAATGGAATTTTTTTTGAAATAATCATTGCTTAATTGTTTTTAGAATTTATTATCAC
>JAJPUD010030429.1:0-13180 GCA_023553655.1 Myrmecobius fasciatus | reverse complement strand
TCCCTGCCTGAAACCATTGCAGGTCACATCGAGAGGCTGCTCTGGGACTGCACTCCAACTTATGGCTGTGAGAAGACACAAATTACCAAGTCAACGCCATTTAGCATGGAAGCTGTGCTGTACTATACTAGGGAAAAGAAAGATAAATGTGGGAATTAATGCTGACCTGGGAGAGAGATAGGGAGGGTCCAACAAAGTCATAAAGGAGATCCGTGACATTCTCTTCCCCTAACATCTGACTGAGCTCCTGAAATGCACAAGCTCTGACAGATCCTCTCGGGTTACAAAAGCAGACCAGCTAAGTTTGGAGGGGCTCATGCTCAAGGGGAGTGTGGATGGGATTCTTGGCTACAGGAACTCTAGAAGCAGCAGTGGGGCTGCAGTGTCTTGGCGGAATAAATATATCAAAAAACTCCAACAAAGAACCTTAAACACTGCCAAGAATAAGATGAGATCATACTGAAGGATACATATTTTGTCATTTCTTAAAATACTGGTATAAAAACGAGCTGTTTTTCTGTTAGAGCTGCTAATTGATGAAAACCCAATTTTTATTGAGAATATCAGCTCCCTCATGTTGTAGTGTAGATGAACTGGATGGGAAAGTCTTGGGGAAGGTCATTCCAGAATAAATTCCTCACTCTGGAAACTGGATTCTAGGATGCTCCTTAGTATTAGAAGGAAGACTACCGGGTTACTCACCAGCCCCACAAGGAACAATTTTCCCTGGGCAGTTAGCTCTCTTTGCCTGAACTGCATGGCGGCTATGCTCAAACAGCAAATCTGACTGAAGCATTTTCAGCTCTTGGACTTGGAAGCCTTTCGGCAAGCTGGACACATGCTGACACCTAATGATGGGGAAAAAGCACTTTCATTTAGAACCAGCAGTGCTCTGACACTCCCTCTCTTCCACAACCCTTGCCCCAGACTTCCTAATGACTGAGAACTAAAGGCCAATTCCTTAAGAAATGTCCAGATAGCCCATCTGCAGGATCATGACATTCACACCAGGCTGAAGAAACAACCATTGGGTTTGACCCTGGCCCCCACCTTGCAGAGACAGACAGAGAGGGGGAGTTTTGTTGAGGATGTGGGTTTTTTTTTTTTTAAAGTGAGATCCTCTCATTTGACCTATTAGTCTGAAAGAAGCTGCCACAAGAAAGGCTGCCCTTGTACTCTGAGATGTAAAACACCATATCTGGGTAAAGGTCAGAATCGAAGACAGACTAGCTAACTGTACCAAGGGCACTTTCACTTTTCCTTGTGTCTTCTCTCCAAATGTACCCCAGGGAGAATGATGATGGCAAGCACAACCCTAATCAGCCTTCAGAAATTATCCTATGGTTGTGGGAATTAAAGTGCATCTTCTCCCCCCATCAGACCCGGGGATTCTCTGGAAATGGTGCTGTACCCAGGGCATTTATGATGTCCTCAGATTCTGGAGGAAGGACCTGTCACCTGAAGACAGTACAGCCTCCAAGAAAGATCAATGAACTGTGAGCTCACAGAAGCCTATATTTAGAACTAGAAAATGGATCTGAGTCTCAGCTCCATCATGAACTAGATGTGTAATTTTGGGTGAGTCACAACCTCTCTGAACTTCTGTACGACACAGAGAATAATACTGACACCAACTACTCCACAGCTCTGTTGGAAGAAATAAATCAAAGGTCAGAAAGATGAGCTGCCCTCAGCCCATTGTGCTTGGGCTGCCACTTCCCAAGCCCCAGAAGCCATTCTCTTACCTGCCAATCACTGCCCTCTTCATGGCCTCAGGACTGTAAGGGCATTTCCCAATGACCAGGGCTGCCAGGTAGACCGGCTCCTCCAGGAAGTGCATCAGCAGGGCACCTTGGCACCCAAGCACATTCCACCTTGCCAGCTTATCACTACAGGACATAGAGCAGGTTCTATCTCCTCGGCCTGGCTTTACTCGGAGTAATCCCACCTGGTGATACTCGACACCAGGCTTCTGAGTATCTCCAGCTTCCCCTGGCACACATTTTGCTCCAGTTCTATAAATATCCACTACTTTAGCACCAACTGGGACAGTCCCCTTAGTAGCTGCTGGTCCTGCTGCTGGTCCATTTGCTGGAGAGCTGCAGTTGCTGGCATCCACGGGCATTTGTAAGCTTCCCTCCTTCCCAGTAGAATAATGCATGGCTATCTCACTGAGGATCTCTGTGGAAAGATCCCTGGTTTCTGTTCTCATCCTCTTAGTTATAAGGTGAGCAGGGATTTCTACCCCTTTCCTTTTATTTTCTAGCACCACAGGGTCACTACTGGCCTCTGCTGACTGGCTGGATGCTTCATCACTACAGACTGGAGAGCAAGGCTGATCTTCACCCTCCAGCATTGGGATGATGGAGGCATCCCCACCTACAAGACAAAATATTTCCAAAGACAAAGACTTTTACAGTTGCTACTACCTGAGAGCATCAGAGACATTCTAGCCATTAGAGATTGTGCCAACAAAGCCAACGTTCACTAAAGTGATGATAAGCAACAGTGAGCAAGGTAACCTCTTTAAATACTGATGTCTGTTTCCATACTGCCCTCCTAAAGAATTGAGTTTGCCTACTTCCAAATCTCAGCACTTCCCTACAAGCTTGGCAAGGAATAGGAACTCTTTTTTTTTTTTTTTTTTTGCAGACAACTAAGGCAGAACTTTTGCAAGGGTCAATGCTGAAAAATTACCCATGCATATGTTTTGCAAATAAAAAGCTTTAATTAAAACAAAAACCAAAAAACAACTAAGGCAAAGAACAAAAAGGCTTCAGGTGAAAAGTCACTACATTAGTCTTCATAGATCCTGGCTCCCATGTCTCATGTTCTGTTTGGACGTTTAAAGGGACATTCTGGCTCAAAATGTCACACCTGAACCCTAAATCCATACTTAATGACAGGTCAGTCTTGAGCCTCCCCAGCCAAGTGATGCCTTTACTAAGTTATTGTCATGGATAGTTTTTGCTTTATGTTATTTAAACTCCCAGTATCCCTTCTCCTTTTTGAAAGCAATCACAAAGAATTTTTTTTAAACAAAAGAAAAAGAGAAAACTAAACCATACATTGAAAAAGTTTGAGAACTAATGCAGATTTGCTCACACTTGTAGATCTCCCACCTCTACAAAAGTGTTGCCCAAATGATGCTTAAAGTTTATGGTTAATTTGACATTTATTTGGTTAATTTGGGCATTTATCCCAGTAGAAACACTGCTAGAAACACTTATTCATCCCAAAGAGATCTTAAAGAAGGGAAAGGGACCCACATGTGCAAAAATGTTTGTGGCAGCTCTTTTTGTAGTGGCTAGAAACTGGAAACTGAATGGATGCCCATCAATTGGAGAGTGGCTGAATAAATTATGGTATATGAATGTCATGGAATATTATTGCTCTGTAAGAAACGACCAGCAGGATGATTTCAGAGAGGTCTGGAGAGACTTGCATGAACTGCTGAGTGAAATCAGTAGGACCAGGAGAACATTATACACAGCAACAAGACTATACGATGATCAATTCTGATGGACATGGTTCTCTTCAACAATGATGTTATTCAAACCAGTTCCTATTGTTCATCGATGAAGATAGCCATATACATCCAGAGAGAGGCCTGAGGGAACTTAGTGTGAACCACAACACAGCATTTTAATACTTTCTGTGAATATTTCCCTGCATTTTGTTTTCCTTCCTAAGTTTTTTTTTTCCTCTTTCTAGATCTGATGTTTCTTGTGCAGTAAGATAACTGTATAGATATATATATACATATATTGGATTTGTCATATAATTTAACATATTTAGCATGTATTAGATTACCTGTCATCTAGGGGTGGAGGGAAGGAGGGGAAAAGCTTGGAACAAAAAAAAAGTCTTGCAAAGGTCAATGTAGAAAAATTACTCATATGTTTTGTAAATAAAAAGCTTTTAATTTAAAAAAAGTGAAGAAAAATGTTAAAATAAATAAATAAAGTTTATGGTTATCTCTACTCCAGATGAAGAGACTTCAATGCCAGATTGGAAAGCTTGTCCCCTCTTTAGTATATGCCTCAGTGATTTTCCATTAGAGAAATGCCATTAGAGTAAACGTCATTTTTCACAGCCTTTGGCTATATCAAACATTGCCTGAAATAACAAATCTGGCAGATGACGTTTACTTAACACCAACTGGTTTACAAAGTGCTTTACATATTTTATTTTGCTTCATTTTCACAGCAGCCCCATGAGGGAGACTGTGAAAGAACAGCTAACAGGAATTCCCTTCTAGAGGGAATGTGACTTGCCAAGTAAGTGGAAGCATGTACATCTGACACAGTCTTCTGGTTCAAAATACAATATTTCTGCCATTGTAGTTCTTTGCTGCACATGATGGTGAGTCATCCATTAAAGCTTGAAAATCTGCTATGAGGATCTCTCAAGCAATTATCGGCATATTGTGATGGAAAAGAATACTTGCCTTCGATTCAGAAGACCTGGATAGAAGTCCCAGCTTGAATGACTTGAGTCAGCTCTATTACTTCCTAGCTGTATCGCCATGAGAAAGTCCTTCACTTCTGGGAGCCTCACTTTCCCCATTTGTAAAGTATAGTACTTCAGATCATTCTATTTGTGATGACCAAATGAGGTAATGAATCTGAAGAACTCTAACTAAAGAGCTAGTATTAAAATAGATTTTGTTCTTTAGGCTCTTTTTTTCTTAGGGAAATGAACATTTTCTTTCTGAATCTTCCAATGGTGATATCTTTCCACCACCCTATTAAGGTACTGATAGAGTCCTATCTAGATAAACCCATTCCAATAAGAACACTGACATTAGACAGATTCAATCACATTGGTGGGAAAATGCAGAGATACTGGCTTAAGAGTACTGTAAAAGGCACATGTAGCTTTGATTAACTTGGAAATAAATGGAAAAGAGGGGCTCTCATGTACACAAAGATTCAATTATACTCACAGGGAGTGTGGCTAGAAAAAAACACAAAATGCAAGTCTGGTTTGAGCTTCCACATTCCTGTCTTGGTTCCCGGCATAAAGATGCTGTCCTGGGGCAGGCTGGCTGCAGTTCTGAGCTGATGGAATAGGTACCTGCCAAGTAACAAGTATTAAGAAAAAGATTAACTGACAACTGGAATCCCTGGGGTTTGGAAGAATATAGCTGGGCCCTCCCTCAGGAAGGAGCTGTTTCCAAGACGTTCTGAACATAGGGTAATGGTCAAGTGAAGAAGAACGAAACAGCTTGCCCTTCTACCAGAGCTACCAGGCTTTCCTCCAGCAGACTATGGTTCATTTTATCTCCAAGCCTCTCCTACCTTAGACAATATGATTGATTGCTTTTAGATCACTGGCTCTTACTGCACACACATCATTATCAATGGCACCAGAGCAATTACTGGGAAGTCTCTATGCAGCATATATTGGAGAGATATAATACAGTAATGGAAAAGCTAAATCAGGGCCCAGTGCCAAAGGACTCCCAACTTCACTTAAGCTAACAGTTTTGAGAACATTAAAACAGTGAGACAGGCGATATTATGTGAGCAGGTGAAACTTCGGTGATTAAGTAGGGCTTGGTTGTTGCAGAAGTTGTTTTTAAAAATCTGCCTGGTAGGTAGAAATCAATGGTTAAATACTTATTAAGGACTTACTATGTGCCAGGCACAGTTAGATACAAAAAGAAAGTAAAAATGATACCTGTTCTCAAGTTGTTTACATTCTTGTAATGGGGCATTAAATGAATCTAAGTTAGACCAGAAAATATAAATACAGAGTAGAGGCAAAGGAATAGTGGTGTTCACAGAAAATATGGGAATCAGCATTATCTCTTTATTATATCTGGTGAGGAATTAGAAGAGCTAGAATTCTTTTTTGGGAGGGGAAAGGGGGGATATAACCAGGTTTAAATGACATGCTCAGGATCATACAGCTGCTAAATGTCTGAGGCCAAATACGAAGTCAGGCCCTCCTGACTCCAGGGCTGGTGCTCTATTCACTATATCACTATACCACTTAGCTATAATTCTAAGCAACAGCCTAATATGGAACAGGGATTCTTAATATTTCTGTGTTTATCATAGAGCCCTTTGGGCAATCTGGTGAATATTATGGACTCCTCAGAATCATAGTTCTTAGAAAAAATTATAATTATAGAACATGTTAAATTTCAGAAAATAAGATTTAATCTTTTCCCCAAACAAGTTCATGGATCTTCTGAAATGTATTTCCTATTTACCCTTTATAAATAGACATTATTAAGAATTTCCATACCACTGGTAAGTTTGCTGAGCAAGAATATTCCTTAAAACTTTTTAAGATACAAAGAACGTGACAGAAGGCATTAAAATAGTTTTAATAGTTTTTAATACTTCACCTCTGGAAACTCCTCTTGGCTATGACTTCAGCATGACTGTCATTAAGGATGTCTCCTGTGTCAAAAATAAGAAAACCTTGTGAAATCATATGGAACTTGAGGAGGGTCCCCCCCCCACCTCTAAGTACCACATACATTTTTTGCAATTATCCCCAGAAACAGATCCTTCCCCTACTACTGTGGACAAACCATGCTAACCTCATTAAGGCTTCACACCCACTCCCAATGGTACATCAATAGCAAATCCTTAACCTAGAGGGCTCAGCCTCAGACATGTGGCACTTTGGATGATTCTTTTGCTTAAAAGAATCTTGTCTTATCTAGTGACTGAAAATGTTTTCCTACCTGCAATGAGAGTTGTTGACACAGGGGAGTAAGGTTCTCTTCAGCAATCTAACATAAGCATGGCTGCCCACTGCCTCTGGTGTGCCCATTGTCCTAGCAGGAAAAATAGCTTTCTTTTAATCACTGTAACCTGGAATTGCCCTGATGCTTGCTGCTCCACATGTGACTGTGAAAGCCTCAGGGGCATATGGAACAGACTTAAAAGAACTAAGGTTACAGACAAGTTAAACTGCCAAAATACCCATGGAAAATTCCACACTGACGTCCCTCCTAACCTGTGTCTGAATTCTGATTGTTTCCCCTGAAACAGAGAAATATAAAAAACCTAGAAAGCTCCATTTTCCTCATCTCATGTTAGATTGCCAGATATGTGGCAAAATTGATGAGAGGGAAAATTTGGTATAAATATGTAAATATTAGATGGGTTTCATTTGTTTTTTTTTTTTTTTAAACCTCTTCTGAAATTAACTTTTTTTTTTCATTAAATGGCTTTTCATCCCTTCTTGTGCTTACTAAGTAAGCTTTGGATACCTAGCTAACTTCAGCTGGCAACGGCCCCATCTCTTGCTAGGAACACAAAAGGAGAATAGCTCAGCATGGACACTAGTTTCAAAGATGTCAGAATCTATGACTTCCCCCCTTGCTTACCACTTTTTCTCATTTTGGATAGGCCAATGCATTTCGTTCCTGTTCCCATGGAGACAACTTCCTTAGTTACTAGGAAAAACAAATGATCAAATGAGTTCCCATTATCTCAATGTTCCCCGGGTTTAATGACTCAGGTCACTTAATAGCTTGTGGCCATGAAAAGATTCATGTAATTAACAGCACATTTGGTACAAATCAATCCTGGTCCTGGGAAGGGCAGGGGGGCTGTCAGACTGGCAGAGCCGGGGGACCTTAGTGATTAACACCCCCCCCCACAACCCTTTCATTTGCAGATGGAGAGCACAAGGCCCCAAAAAGTTAAGCATCTGATCAGGAGCCTGCTGAAGACCTAATTGCTGTCTCCCCAAGACTGGGGAGGGATAAAGCCTTGAAGATGACACGCTACATGATGGTTTTGCTCACAAGACTATCATTCCCTGCATTCTTCTATAGCAGCAACTTAAAGCCTGCTCAGGGCTAAATGCTTTTTTTCCTTTATCAGCTGAAGAGAAGCAAGCTCCTCAAGGGCAGGCCCTGCCTCACACTGATCTTCGAATACTCAGTGTCTAGCATCTAGTTCCATCCTTAATAAAAACTTGCTGATGGCCTGCTGGGTGTCTCACCTTGGAAGGATTTGTCCCTGGGGTCACCAGAGCCTTTGGTTGCAGAATTCACCTTCACCACAGCTGCCAGCAAGGTCCATTCTCGATCAGGCTCGGGCTTCCCCTGCTTGGGCAGCCTGGTACTGTAGTGCGTGTAGCACAGATGGGCAATCTCATCTGCAGTCCACATGACAGTAATAATCTGGGTCAGATCTGATAGGGCATCCTGGAAATGGAAAGGACAGGCAAAAGGAGCAAGGGTGAGTAGCTAGATACTTCCACCAGAAATTTGTGCAGTCAGCTCCAACCAAAAGAATATTCCTTTTCTAGCATGCTATTCCTATGCACAGGGATTCTGGCAATGTATACCAGAGGTGTCCTATATAAGGTCCCCACAATATTCCTGCTGCAGACAAACCAGATTAAAATGTAATTGGGAAATAGTTAACAAAGTAAATAAAAATACCTAATAAAATATAGATTATGTAAAGTGGTTTTTGAAGTCAATATGCAGCCCTAGTAGATCCTTTCATATGACTTAGTGGTCTTCTATTTGAATCTGAAACATTATCCCACAAACTTGCTATTCCTATGACATAACTAACCTGGAGAAATGTGATAGATGGCAAAAATCACATCTCAAGAGCAGACCCTGATGATTTAAACTGTTCTACCATGGTCATGAGTTCACATTTCTTTCTTTTTTTTTTTTTTAAGGTTACAAAGTTTTGTATTAAAATTCTGCTTATTAGCTTTATGATTCTTTTTTTCCCCCCATGGATTTTTTTTAATTAAAGCTTTTTATTTTCAAAACATATACACGAACTTGTGCAAAACCTTGTTCTCCAAATTTTTCCCCCTTTCCCAGCTCCCTCCCCTAGATGACAAGTAATGCAATATATGTTAAGCATATTAAAAAAAATATCACATTTACTTCATCAGTTTTCTGTTTACAAAGTGTTTTCCCCATAAGATAAATGAAATAACATACCAAATCCTACCCCATTTTGCAGATGAAGAAACTGAGGCTCATAAATTTATGATGTCGTCCTTCCTCAGCATTAGAATGACAAAAGGAACCTAAAGAGCTCACCCTCTACCTCACCACAGATAAGACAATATAAGTCACCAATCTGGCAAAATTTGAAGCACTATTTTACTGATAGCTTAAGAATGTTATTTTCCCCAACTAGTGCCTCCTGAACTTTTATGGGGAAAGGGGAAGGAAATGGGATAGGCTAAAACTAGCAGTTCCCCCATTTTACTACTGCTCTACAAACCCTAACTAGTTATGACGGGAACCAACACACAAGAAAATCACATTATATGGCCTTTAAGAGCTGTGTCCCTGGGTTATGATATAGGAAGGGATTCCTGGATTGAAATGAGTCTCCCTGGAACTGAAATGCAGTTAAGCAAGTGCCTCCTGACTGGAAAGGGTAATATGTTTCATTCCAATCAACCCCACTATTTCCAAGCTTCTATTCTTGAGACCCAGGGCACAATAAACACCTTTGTGAATATTACTCTTTCAGTTAAATAAACATTGGCTGCTCCCTCCAGCATCAAAATGAAAGATATGTTCTAATTAAGAGATTTAGGATTTGATTGCTGGATGGGATTTTAAATGTTCACCTCACTATGCCCAAAGGATATAAATCTGGGTATATTCTTTCACCCAGCAATATCACCATTGGGTCTGTATGCCAAGCTCAAAGAAAAGGGAAAGGGACGTATTATATTGCTTTTTTTTTTTTTTTTTTGTAATGGCAAAGAATTGGGAATTGAGGAGATGCCCATCAATTGGGGTACAGTTAAACAAGTTATAGCATATGATTGGGATGGAATACAATTTGCTATAAGAAATGGGGAGCAGGACAGTTTCAGAAAAATCCAACTTCAAGAATAAAACTGAGAAACTCCTGAATGCAGATTGTAAGTTTTTCTTTTTCATGGAAACATGTTTTACATTGGATTCAGTTACAGAACTGATATCAAATCGCTTACTTTCTCAAGAAGGGGGGATGGAGGAAGAGAATATGGAATTTAAAATTTTTAAAAATGACAATTTTAAAAAATACGTAATTAGGAAAGGTTTAATAAAATAATACATTTTAAAAAGCTTATCTAACCCAAATCTTGCTTTACAAAACCCAGACTGATTCTTCAGCCCTCAGGGGTCTAGACTCAGCAACTTATTCCTGGGTAAATGGCCATCTGGATTGCATTTTAAGATGTGTACTATCTTTTGGGGCAATATTTGGATAGCATTAACTGTCAGGAACAAAATTATGATCCTCAACTTCCAGAGAATCTCAGAACTAGGCCATCCACCCATTCAGCCCTTCTCATTTGAACTTCATCACTTAATGATTTAGGGAGACATTATCCCTATTTTACAGGTAAGAAAACGCATAGGCTGCGACTTTGCAACGAGCTTCTAGCTAGCGTGAAGAGCTGCATTTGAACCCAGCTCTTCCGGACTCCAAGTCCGCACTCAACTCGGTCAAATGGTGGAAGAGCCAGGCCCGGAAGGGGCACTGGGCCGGTCGTCCCCTTTATCAGGGCCCCCCCCCCAAATTTCCCGGGCCGCAGAGCATCGCGTACAGCCACAGAGACTTCCGGTCTGGGTTGGGCGGAGGAGGACCGCAGTGAGGTCCCTGTCTCCCCAAGGGCAGAGAGGGGTTCGCTGCAGCCGCCGGGGCTACTCGGGGGCTCCAGAGACTTATCGGCCCGACGCGAGCAGGTCCAGCCCCACCCCTCCTCCCTCCAGCCAGGCCACCCGAGCCAATCCCATCCCGACTCCGCTCACCCTCTGACCCGCCGAACCCGGCTCCGGAACTAAGAAGTCAACCAACCGCACCGGACATGACGTCAGACAGCTTGCAGAACGCAAAGCACGCTGGGTTACGTAGTGGTTGGGAGCCTGGCTGTTCTAAGCTCGATGAATGCGCACGCGCAGAAGACCTGGCAGGTTTCAGGCTGACGAAATGCTAAGGCAATCTCTTTGCGTCCCCTGGATTGGTGTGCGGGATCGGGGCGCTTTCGCGGGGAGGCGGCGAAATGTACGCCCCAGACACTTACAATTAATCTGCTTTAAACGTTATCTTTGTTGTGCATGACTTCATTACACTTCAGCCATCTCTAGAAGCCTTAGGCAAAGCACTTTGAGGGGACTGGAGTCACCCAGCCAACTTTGGAGATAAGCTTAGGAATCAGGGTTCCCCTAGCCCCTCCTCTAAGTTCAGAGGAAGAACTTTTGACACGCAGGGGGCTGTTTTTGGGGACCATGTCATCTCTTCCAACCATCCTCTACAAGGACAGGTCTGAGATTATTCCCTCGCTCAGCAAGGATCCCATTTATTGCCCAACTGGACTCGAGCCCTACTGACATCCCAGCATCATATGTACTTTTCACGTCTGCCTTGTTTCCCATATACATCATTCAAGTCGGTGCCTTTGCACTTGGTAAATCCCATCCCTGAAACATATTCCCTCATTAGCTTTGAGAACCACGTGGAGGTTCAGAAGGGCAAGGACCGTGGGACTTTGGTCTGATCCTTAGCTCCTGGTACCGTGGAGGCTATTTAACCTTTGTACAATGAATGGGGAATAGAGGACACAGAATCATGTCCTCCACAGTATCAGTAAGAGGTGGTCATTTAACATCTGCTAGAAACTCTAATAGGAGGACAGCTAGGTAGCGCAGTGGATAGAGCACCAGCCCTAAAGTCTGGAAGACCCGAGTTCAAATCTGCTTTCAGACATATTCCCTAGCTGTGTGACCCTGGGCAAGTCACACAAGAAAAAAAAAGAAAATATATTAGGAGGAGAGCTTTCTCTATAGCTCCTGGAAGTTTTTTCTGAAATACAGGTATTGCTGAGTCTGACCCTGTTTTCAGGTCTACCTTCTTTTGTAAAGGTCTCCCTTTACAGACTTGCAGACAATTAACATGTAACCCCCAGGCTACTCTTTCCCAGACTTGGCAATGCCAGTTCTCTACAAATATTTGCTAAACAGTTTATAAGGTGACATGAATGCAAAACCTGTAGTAGTTATCTTTGTTATGCTTCTTGGGCCTCTATTTGGTGACCTTAACCTGTAAAACTATGGACTAAAAACTACTCACATGATCTGATCAAAATAGAGGAACTTATTTTCTAAGAGCCTAGGGTCATTTTGTCACGGTGCCACAACAGCGCTGACTTGTACTGAGTTGGTGCCATCTAAAAGCCCTGATTTATTCAGAAAACTTGAAATTGACCTTTGGAACCCAAGTGACCTTTATGTTTATCCCCAGTGAATTTCATTTTATATTCAGTGCCCTTTCCAGCAGGTCAAGATCTTTCCATGGATCTCTGCCATCCAGTGTTTGCAAATTGGACGTCTGCCAGTTCAGCCTTTACCCAAGTCAATATTAAACATGTTAAACAGCATACAAAAGTTCATGCCCTCAAGGAACAGTATCTTACTATATCTTAATACCAAGTAAGAGGATCCTGCACAATGTTCTAAGAAAATGGTTTTCTTTTTCTTAGAATTCCTCACCTTTTGTTAAATTCTGAAACTTCTGGTCATCATGCTTTGAAGACAATAGCTTGAGGGATTTTTAGGGAGTCTAAGACAAAAAAAGCAACAACTCCCTTATGGCTTATCCTTATTTTAAAAAAAGGATTTTTCTTGGGCTTCTTCAGTCCCTAAGGCCACAGGAGTTCATCAGAATATCCCCTTCCACGGGAAACCCTTCTCCAGAGCCCTATAAATCTTCCTAGCCTGAGCCCTACTTGAACATACTTGGCTATGAAAAAAAAGGCTAGAAACCTGTTCCAAAGTAATAGACATCTAAGGCAATCCCAATAGAAGATGCCATCTGCATTCAGAAAAACCACTAAAACAACACCTGCTAGGTACACTTTTTTTGTTGTTCTCTTCTGTGGTTTTTCCCTTTTGTTCTGATTTTTCTGTCAACATGATTCATAAAGAAATGTGTATTTTAAAATACACCATAGGAACCAGAAAAAATTTTTTTTAACAATTAAAAACAAAACAGTAATTGGCATAAACATTAATTTGGCTGAACTGCTGGCATTTCAAGACTTAAGGAATAAGAGAAATAAAGCAGGAAAAAGAGAAAAATGGTTTATTTGGTGTGAGAAATACAAAGCACTCCTAGCCCCACTCTCCTAGGTTGGAGGAGACATCCGCAGGACTGTGCTCACGTCA
>JAJPUD010030428.1:0-12495 GCA_023553655.1 Myrmecobius fasciatus | reverse complement strand
CATGTAGTGGACTTCCTGCCATCTAGGGGAGGGGGGGGGACTGGGGGTAAAATTTGTAATGGAAAGCTTTGTAAAGATCAATGTTTGGGAACTACCCATATACATGTTATACAAATAAAAAGCTTTAAAAAAAGTATTTGGAAGTTTCAGGACTTACAATGGGCCAGAAAATGTCATCCCCATTACAGAAATTATGAACTAAGATAAATATATTGATATATTTAGAATTGTTCTAGAATATGATATTTCCCATGTGTGAATGAAATGATACAACACGGAGTTATCCCATGACATATATTGTTAAAGATTTAAAAATGTATCTGAGATATAGATATATAGAAACATATATCTATCTAAAATTTTACATGTAGATAAATGTGTGTACGTGTATGCATAATGTTTCAGCGACCTAAAAACATACCTGATTTGTCATATTGAAAATCTGTGGACTATAATTAAGGCTAGACTTGAGAAAATAGACTATTCATCAAAAGTACACAATATTTAAAATGATAAATATATATTCATGATAAAGTGCTAAAGAATGTATCAAAATCTTGTGAACTAATACTGAATTGGGTCAAATAAATGATTCTAGCAAAAAGGAGTATATATTCCACATTAAAGGTTTTTAAAATGTAAAAAAAAAAAGATTATATGGTTTATTATATAAATCTACAAATTTAATTACTTTGTCCTGGTTAATTTGTGTGCCATTTGTAAGGAAGAATCTCTTGATATCTCACCTCCACTCAAGATATAAAAAGATTTCTGATTACATCCAGAGTATGATTATATCTATCATCCCTTTTGTAAGCTGGTCAGCCCAGTTAGCAATTTCCTTTGGTCTTTGCACTTGAGATGTTTTGTAATGTTAAGGGTCAGAAATTTGTAATTTCACAATTCCTGTGCATTATTATAATGAGACAATGTACCAAAAATGATGTTTAATTAACTTCAATCATGAGATATGCTCTGCTTTAATAGGTTTATTTTATTTTCTCAAAGAATATGTCATCCATTGTCCAATAAAATTGCACCAGTAAACGCATAAACAACTATTCAGAAAAATAAGTTTGAAATTGGAGGAGTGAAAAAGGAGAGAAAAAGAAGGAAATGAAGAGTCTAGTGACAGGATTGAAATAATTTGGTTGTATGGAAGGAGAGTGAAATATTAGCATGCCAAAGACAATAATAATAAGAAAGAACACAGATGTATAGATTGTTTTGATGAAAGTAATGTAATTTCACCACTGAAAGTGAGCACTACATACAGGAAACACCTGGTTTAGATTTATGATTAAGTATATAACAAGAATCCATCCAAGTGACCCAAGCAACTCCCCTGAGTTCTCAAAATTCTGCACCACAGAGGACAAATGGGAGCCTCAAAGGACAATCTACGTAAAAACCTTAAAGCAATTTTGAAGCCATAATAGCAATGGATTTCATGACTACTTCCCCAAAATAGAACAGTGTTAATTAATCATGAACAGTTATGGAGTGATAGACCAAGAAGCTCACTAATGCACTTGATCATTTATCCTGCCTCCAACTCTTTGTTCTCTATAAACATCCAGTAGTTATAAAGTGAACATCAAATTGATCTCCCCATTCACACAGCCTGAAATACTCTGCATCATTCATCAACTTACATATGATATTAATGACAGACAACAGAAATCTATAAGTGTGCTTACCAACAACTGGCTTTGGTGTGGCTATAAATATTTGTCAAACAGGAAAAGGGATATATTTCAATGGTTTTAAATTTGGAATGATTACAAAATGCAAACAAAATGATGCAAGCAGTGACTACACAAAGTATACTCTTGTTTTCAGCTATTAAAATGTTAGCACACATTCGGAGGATTATAGACTGAGTGCAATGGAGATGACTGAAGACTGATTACTAAATGGTTCATAATCCACTAAAACTTTGCTACTGGAATAAGAAACTGCTTTTATTGGGGGGGGGTGGCAGTGGGGTGAGGCTGATATTTGATTTCTTTTTCTGATACTCTCCCCTGATTGCAGAGTCTTGGAATTTTCACCAGGTATCTCTACCAGTCTGGTTTGTAATTTTAAGGCACAGAGACAGAATTTCATACTTACCTGATCTAGCCATAAAGTTGATTAATCTACAAATTAATTTAGTGAATAAAAGATAGTAAGGGTATCCATGCACTAACCAACTCACCAACTACATGTTAATATTAGTTTTGTTTTTGAGAGTTCATAGTTTAGATCAGGAAAAGGCCATCAAATACAACAATACCTTCATGTTACAAATGAAGAAACTCAATCCAAAGAAGGTAAAGTAAATTTTCTGGACATCTAATAAGTGTCTGAAGCATCATTCAAAGTAAGTGGTTCTTGAAGAACTAAAACATAATGCTCCCTGGATATATGGCACACATAATACTCAGAAGTGGTCCTGCTCAGAATGTGGTAGGTTGGTTAAAAGTGGCCTACCACAGTAGGGGATAGTATTATTATACTTTCCAAAAGTGCAAAAAGGTATGAAGTTGCTTGTTTACCAAATCAGTATCCTAGGGGAAACAGATGACAAGTCCCCTTTGAAAACACCAATCATAAGCAGACTAGATAATGGAGATAAGCATAGGGTTAGTAGAATCCTTTTGTTGTCAGAAATTGCTCTTCCCAGACTCATTCTCATTTATTTCCACATCTCTTCTCTCTGAATGAAGGCTAGAGTGGGAGAGCAGGGTTTTGATGCTTATATACAAACTAATAATTTAATTCTTTCTGCCCTCTTCACAATTTCCTATAATCCATTGATTTATTTATTTAGATCATTTTGGACTAGGCTAAAGAGAAGATTATTTGCCTTAATTGTTACCTAGTTTTAATCACTGAATAGGTGTGGTCTCAGGCAATCTGAGATCTTAGTTTAAAAAGACTAAGGTCTCCCATCCATCCAGAGCCATCTCCTATAGTCCTGATCTATATCTTATCACTGGACCCAAATGGCTCTGGAGGGGAAAGTGAGGCAGGTGACCTTGGCCTGCTTCCCTCACTTAAATCCAATTCATCTGCAAGTCATGGCATCATGTCTCTGATGTCCTGGTCCTCTTAAAGAATGAAAGACAAATAACAACAGAATTTTACCTCTACCAGTGCAGAAAAGGAAGAAGGAGGGATGCATTGGACTGAAGGTCATTTTGTGTTTTTTCTTTTACACATGGAGATGCAAACTCTATCATCATCAAAAAATGAAAGGGCCAGCTGTTTGACTGCTTTAACCTGACCTTGCACTGTTCAGTCTTGTTGCTGACCAGGATTTTCAACCAGTTCTGAAGGGAGAGCCTGAGAATCAGAAGGGGGAGAAGCCGTTTAATTCTTTCTATTACAAAGAGTCAGCTTCAAAGGAACTTATAAGGGCCCTTTTAGCAATCTTCCAGGGTTAAAGCAGATTAGAGCTGCCACTGATTAGCATCTTAGTATTTTAGAGATAGAAAGGATCTAATCTAAACTTATCATTTTTATAGGTTAGTAAGCTAAAATCAGGGCTTACCCATGGTCACCTAGCTGGTTAATGTCATACAGGAATGAGGAGCTAGGTAATTATCAATCACTTGCATGTCTGTTTGTCAAACCAGATCACAGTTAGCAGGTAGTAAATGTTCATCAGTCCAGAATATTGGAATATGTTTCTTAGCATGTAGAGTCTGTGTTGGCCTAGTCTTTATGCTCAGGCATGAGTTTATAAAAATTGTGAAAGTGAGATTAGCATAATTATTTAGTTGTTCATACCAACTTGCTTTTTTCTATGACTAGTATTTGCATTTAAGAATCATTACACAGGCACAGGTAAGAGGAAGATGGAAGAAAAGGGAGAAGAAATCACATGTCAATAATTTATTCCATATTTATGACAGATTTGAATTATCTTAAGATAACATGTGAAGCATGTACAAGGTCAGATTAAAGTGATGAAACATGTTTCTGTTATGTTCAATGGGATTTGTTCTCATTTTAATTGTCATTTCAAATCAATAAAAAGGAACTAAAGGATAGAAAGAAAAAATTCCATTTGATTTTATCATTATAAACTATTTTGTCTAAGGTTACATAGGGCAAACAATGTTGATCAATGAAGAGAAAGAATTTAATGATATTAAAAGTAAGGGAGATAGTGTGAATTAAGAACACTTATCTGTCCTGTTAAATATTAATATAGTGGGAGGGAAGAGGGGAAAAGATGATTACCACAAAATCTATTACCACAAAATCTATACTAATTATGCAGAGTACTGTACCTGGAGTCAGTAAGACTCATCTTCCTGAGTGCACATCTGGCCTCAGACATTTATTACAAGTGTGACCCTCAGTAAATCATTTAATCTTGTTTGGCTCAGTTTCCTCATCTGTAAAATGTACTGGAGAAGGAAAAGGTAAATCACTTCATTATTTTTTGTCAAGAGACCCTTAAAATGGGGTCATGAGGAGTCAGAAACCAGCACAAATTCAAATAGTTTATTAAATATCAAATATTAAATATTTGAACTTCTCTGGTTCAAATGAATAGTTTGGGTGAATATGCCCAGAAACCTAGAAGTGGTGTGGTATAGTGCAAAGTACATTAGATTTGAAATCAAAAGTCTTGTTTGAAAGCCAATTCTTTTGTTTACAACTGTATGAGTTTGGGACAGTTTTAAAAGCTTCAGTTTACTAATCTATAAAATGAGATGATTGGACTACAAAAATGCTAATGTTCCTTCTGGCTCTAAATTCTCTGATTCTGTCATGTCAGACATTGGTTCTCTAAAAGAGAAATAAAAGTAAAAGAATTTTAAAACAAATGACCAATAAAAAATTTATTAAACAATTATTTTGAGATAGGTAATTCACCAAACCATGGAGTTATAAACATAGTCTCGCAAGAGAGCTCCTTCCTTCAAGAAGCTTATGATCTAATAGAGAAATGTAATATTAAAAGGGGAAGTAGAGGCAAACTGGGAGAAACGAAGAAATACCATGAAAAGATGTAGAAATGGCAATGAAGGCAATCTGGAGATTACCACAAAATAAAGCAAAAATTCATTTATATGCTAAATGCTTCAGGGACAGAGTTCAAGATCTAGATGAGAGTCTTATAAGAAAGAATGGGAAGGGTGGTCTGAGTGCAGCCATAACAATATGGAAATGATCAGGGAAAGAAATGGAAAAGACAAGAATGAGAACATAAATAGAAAATACAGAAGAAAGAACATAATAATAGTCACACATATATTTAATAGAGTGACCTTCAAGAGGCACAAACACTGGCTACTTATAACCATTTTAAACACTGACTTTTTAATAAATAGGGAAGCTTGGATTTAATTGCAGCAGATGAAAAGGCATAGACACTGAGGAGACTAGCAGGAAAGGTTAATGCAAAGAAATATGTTTTTATATTTCATGCTGTTCAAAATTTGATTATAATAAAATGCTTTAAAATATTGTAATGAAGTAAAAGATGGAGAAATATTACAAAAAAATCCCTTTTTTTTCAGGCTCACGCAGTGTCCCCATCTTAAAGCAAAGGTGGTAGCAGAGGGAGTAATGAGATGGAAATCCAATAAAGTAACAAATTTCTCAGAGATAAGTGTACCATGAGCAACTCCTCAGAGTGTGGCAGAAAGAGCACACCATTAGTGCCAGACCAATTTTGGGGAGGGAAATTTTCCTGAGGCTAAAGCCTTTAAATAGCAGCTCACAAAAATATAAAATTATAGCTAAGAAGGAGCTTAGAGGTCATCTCCTTCAAACCTGAAGGCCAGAAAGCTTTGTGTGTATAAATGTAAATAATTTTTGTCCAAAGTTGGGGGAAGTTCAGGGGTAATAGTAATATAAAATTAGCACTTCTTAGAACTCAACATACATTGCTGTAAGTATCTGAGGCAGGATTTGAACTCAGGTCTTCCTGAGCCCTTACTATACCACCTAACTGGTTCTAATAACTTTGGGAATCAATAAAAACCTTATGGAGAAATGGCAAAACCTGAAGAACAACTACGAAGCAAAAGCATGCCAGCCATGGGGACCAAAAAAGCAAGACACAGAGGTGGAAGAAAGAATGTTGTTCATGAGAACCAGAAGGTAGACGAGATTAGCAAAACATAGAATGTGCAAGAGGGGCTCATTTATAATTAATTTAGAGTAAGGATTCTTAACTTTTTTCCCTTGGCACTTTAGTGAGCCCTTTCTCAGAATTATTTTATGCATTCATTCTCAGAATATATACATATATATATATATATGTGTGTATATACATATACATATATATATGTGTGTGTATAAATATATATTCATTCATTTACTTATTTATTTTGTTATACATACATATGTGTATATCTGTTCATGTATATATATAGATGCATGTATATGTATATAGGTATGTATTTATACATATACACATGTATATATATATGTATTGTATATATACACATATATACATATAATTTCTAAAAGACAGAAATATTAACTTACTAGTAGGTAATAAAGGAAAAATCTTCACTTACTTATATCCAAGTTCATAAACCCTTTGAAATCCATTCACCTTGGTCTAGAGAGAGGTATTAGGGTAAAATTATGAATAGTTAACAATGGTATGAAGAGATCATTTAGTCCCTACACACACATTCCTGTCGACCTTGAAATAAGATAACTGAGGCCCAAAGAGGTTGAATGACTAGCTCACATGACACAGTTTGTATAATTAGATCATGCAATTATAAATCTAGAACTGAAAGATGCCTCAGATGACATCTCATTTTAAAACGCAGCAATTAAGGCACAGAGAAATAAAATGGTCAAGGCAAGCAGCAAAGTCCAATTCAAACCCAGTTCTCCATTCTTTAAATTGTGTGTCCTTTCACACAATTATGGGATTTCTATTATATACTGATACTTCTTACTTCATTGTACACTACAGATCTGGTAAATAATTGGGAAGCTCATCTAATAGGAAATAAGGTTTGTGTGTCCCTTGGAGAAAATTAGAACCAAAAATTGCCAAGCACACTGGTTTATAACTGCAGGGTGCTTTCAATTTAGACCTGACTCCCTATGATTAAGTAACTAAAGAAGTCCTAGCCAAGCAAATATTAAAATGAAATAACATTTCTAGAGTGCCTCATTTGCAAATCACTCTCCCCTACCAAATAAAACTCTGCATGGTTTTTGTTTCATGAGGGTGAGTGAATTCTCAAAGATTATTTCAGTGGAACATAAACCCTACCCTGTTCTAACATGCTTGAAACATTTCACTTATGTTTCTGGCAATAGATTTAATCTCCTTTTTGAGGACCATACATATTACCAGTTGACTGTCCATTTGGTGAAAAATTCTTTGCCAATAACCCTTAGAATAAAAGAAAGCTACAAAATGGCACTTGATTCTATAACTCTTCAGGAATATAAGGGGAAGAGAAAGTCAACAATACTACTAAGAATGAATTACAAATTGTTAGACTGTCTCTAAGAATTAACTTAGATATTTGAGAACTCCAAAAGTGAAATGCTTATCCAACAACCAACAAATAGAAATATTGCTACAAGAAGTGACTTAAATCAATCTTGACGTTCTCATGATAAACAAAACCAGTAGACAGAAGGAAATAGATAGAGTAATGGTTCACAGATTCTCCTTGGAGAGGTAAGTAAAGGAATTGGCAGAATTGGCTTAATTTTGTATTCAAAAATCAAAGGGAAACACCATTTCATGGGACATTTGGCCATCTTGTATTTCAGCGATAATAAGTAGTTGTGAAAAGACAGTCATGAAAATATTGGCAATGCATGCATTGACATCTGTTGCAATGAATAAAGAAGGAAAGAAATTCTACAGAGATATCAGTAAAAGCATCTCAGTGAAATCTGCATATACTTTGCATCTCAGTGATTTCAACAGAAAAAAAGTGGGAATATGTGAGAATGCTAAAAATATGCTGAGAAATATATTAGGAATAAGGGATGAGAGAAGGCAGATTCTTATGCACAAAGCAGAAGCCTCAAATCTTTACAATACAAATACTTTCTTCAAGAAAATAATACAAAGGTGTTGGATATGACAAAAACCAGATAACAATGTGAAGTTTAAAACTGACCAACAGATAGGAATTTGTTACTGCTGTGGGAATCATCCTGAAGTAATTAAAATAGAACAAAGGGCAAAATTACTGAGAGAAAACTGTTGGTAATTAAAATAACTACAATTAAAACAACTATAAGCAAGGGATTGATGACAAAAATAGAATGAAAGGACATTGACACACATTTTGTATAGTTTTTTGCTTGTTTAGTCATGTCTGACTTTGGGGGATTTTCTTGGCAAAAATACTAGAATGTTTTTCCATTTCCTTCTCCAGTACATTTTACAGAGCAGGAAAATGTGGCAAACAGAGTTAAGTGACTTGCCCTGGGTGTTAGAGGGCACATTTGAACTCAGGAAGATGAGTTTTCTTGACTCCAGGCCTATCATTATACCCACTATGCTTCTAAACTGCCCATATACAGGTTTAACTGATGTAAATCGATTATCATTAAAAGAAAACTAAAAGAAACTTTAACTTTCTTAGTAATTAAATACGTGACTTGATAGGCAGAGAAATATAATACTTGAGGATGATGCAGGTTTAAAACATAAACTCATTTGTAAAAAATGTACAGAGAGAAGTGGTAGATGATTCAATAGAATGTAAGCCTTCTGAGAGCAAATGCGATTCATTTTTGTATTTGTATCTCCAATACCTAGGACAATACCTGGAATATAGTGGATGATTAATAAATTTTGATTGAATGAATCAAATGAACACTATGAGAAATATTACTTCAGAAAACAAGGGGTTTACGTCAGTTCTTTAAAAGGATTAGTAAGAGATTAAACTAGGAAAATTCATTACAAAAGTACTTAAAGATGAAGCTGGAAGAAAGCCAACAGGAAAAAAATACACAAAGACTTTTTTTTTTATATCAATTTGATTTTACTAGTGAACCTAAGCATTTGTGCTTGAGTTGAACTGTCAAGAATTCAAACTCTACTGCAAAAACCATAACTTCATTGGTCTGGCCATGTTCGAATGAGTTTATCTAAAGTACTATTTTACACAGAACCTGTCCAAGACAAGTGCTCCCATGGAGGTCAGAAGTTATACAAGAACATTCTCAAGGTCTCTCTGAAGAACTTTAATATCAATTTTCATGCCTGAGTCCAGGAAGGTACTCTGTTCTATGAGTGAAGCAGAATCACAGTAGCACAGTAGCAAAAATCTAAAGCCAAATATTCAGATTATTTGTGTCTGATCTGTGGTAGAACCTTCTGAACTCATATTTATATGATCAGCCACAGGCATACACATTGTACCTGGACTCCAAAATCATGATGTCTTTAATCATCTTCTAATATGAAGGAGTAACAGCAGCAAAAGCAACAGTTTTATATAATACTGTGTTAAGCTCTGTAGATACAAAGAAAGAAAAATATCAGTCCCTGCCCTCAAGGAGCTCACAGTCACAGAGAAGAAAACATGGAAACAGTCCTATACAGACAAGGAATGTGCAGCACAAAATGGAGATAATCAGTAGATTAAAACATTAAGGTTGTTCAGGAAATGCTTCTCATAGAAAATGGGATTTTAGCTGAGATGTCAGGAAGCCAAGGGAACAAGGAAGGGAAGATAAGAAGGAAAAGTCATCCAAGAATGGGAGACAACCAAAGAAATTGCCTTTAGTCAGGACTCAGTCTTTTAGGAGGATTAACAAGGATGTCAGACTCACTGTATCAAAGAATGCTTAGAGATCGGGGCATAGAAGAAGACTGGAAAAGTAAGAGAGATCCAGGCTCTGAAGATCTTTAAATGGCAAAAGGAGGATTTTTATATTTGATCCTGAAAGTCATAGGGTCTTTATTAAATAGGGAGTTGATAAAGGACAATTAAATTGACAATTTAGTGAAGACCAGACAAGGATAGGGAGAGACTTGAGACAGTGAGACTAAGTGGCAAATTATTGCAGTAGACCAGGTGAAGGTAGATAAGATTCTAGATCAAGATTGTGGAAGTATCAGAGGAAACAAAGAGCACAAATAAGGTGTTATGAAGATAAAATTGGCAGAGTGAGGAGTGAAGGAAAACTCAGGTTATGAGCCTTGGTGACTGAGAAGATAGCAATGTTCTTGAAAATAATAGGAAAGTTTGCAAAGGAGGAAGGGTGTGTGTGTGTGTGTGTATGTGTGATTGTGAGTGTGTGTGTGTGTGTATGTGTACACTCACATGTGTGCATGTAGCAAGGGAGGATAATGAGCTCAGAAAGCAGCATCACTTCATGGAATGATAATACTCCAGTCTCAGATGTACTTAGAAAGGATGTAGAAATGGTTCTGCAGAGAACAAAGATGAACAAAAATTCTTGATTAAGCTAAATATATACAGAGGAAGTACATGCTAGAGGTGATAGGGGCAATGGATTATCAATTTCAAGGTATTTTAGGCAAGATATTATAGTAAGGGTGTAAAACATATGGGATATTATTATTACCCAAAAAAGACTATCAAGAGTATATGACTAACTAGGGATTTATATGCCTCATTTTCAATCTCAATACATTTTAAAGAAAAGCTATACATACACACAAACACAGGAGGGCATCCTCAGTGATGGTAAAAGAAAGTTTTACGCAAAAGTCCTAGTAGACAATATATTTAACATTACAAAAATTACTGAAATACATATAAAAATAATAATTTAATTTTGCAAAGAATTTAAAAAATAATTTTTATTATTAATTTTACCAATTTCCAAATTGGGAAAACATTTTTACATTTAAGGGTTCTGATAAAGGCCTCATTTCTAAAATATATAGAGAATTGTCTCATATTTATAAGAATTCAAGCCACTCTTCAATAGATAAGTGGTCAAGGGATATGAACAGATAATTTTCAGATGATGAAATTAAAACCATTTCTAGTCATATGAAAAGTTGCTCTAAATCACTATTGATCAGAGAAATGCAAATTAAGACAACTCTGAGGTACCACTACACAGATTGTCTGTCAGATTGGCTAAAATGACAGAAAAAAGATAACGATGAATGCTGGAGGGGATGTGGGAAAGCTGGGACTCTTAATACATTGTTGGTGGAACTGTGAATGGATCTAACCATTCTGGAGAATAATTTGGAACTATGTTCAAAAAGTTATCAAACTGTGCATACCCTTTGACCCAGCAGTGTTTCTATTGGGCTTATATTCCAAAGATATCTTAAAGGAGGGGAAGGGACCCACATGTGCAAGAATGTTTGTGGCAGCCCTTTTTGTAGTGGCTAGAAACTGGAAACTGAATGGATGGCTATCAATTGGAGAGTGGCTGAATAAATTATGGTATATGAATGTCATGGAATATTATTGTTCTGTGAAAAACAACCAACAATATAATTCCATAGAGGCCTGGAGAGACTTACATGAACTGATGCTGAGTGAAATGAACAGAAACAGATCATTATACATGGCAACAAGACTATACAATGATCAATTCTGATGGACATAATTCTCTTCAACAATGAAGTTATTGAGGCCAATTCCAATTGTTCTGTGATGAAGAAAGCCATCTACTCTCAAAGAGAGGATTGTGAGAACTGAGTACGGATGACAACATTGCATTTTCACTCTTTTTGTTGCATTTTCTTTTCTTTCTTTTTTTTTTACTTTTTGATCTGATTTTTCTTGGGCAACATGATAATTGTATATACATATTGATACATATATATATATATATACTTATGTATATACATATTTATACATATATTTATAGCATATATTTTAACATGTTTTACATATATTGGATTACTTGTCTTCTAGAGGAGATGGTAGGGGAAAGAGGGGAAATTTGGAACACAAGGTTTTGCAAGGATTAATGGTGAAAAATTATCTATCCATAAGTTTTGAAAATAAAAAAGCTTTAATTAAAAAAAAGAAATGAGACTTTTATCAGAACCATTATATGCAATTTTCTCCAGTTTTCTGCTTTCCTTCTAATCTTGTCTGCACTATATTTCATAATGTACAAATATATATATAAGAATTTCATGTTTAATATATATTGGATTACTTGATATCTAAGAGAAGAGGTGGGGGGAAGGATGGATTAATTTAGAGCACAAGGTTTTGCAAGGGTGAGTGTTAAAAATTATCTATGCATATATCATAATGTAGTCTAGTTCTTTTTGGCCAAAAATTCCTTCCTTCTCTACATCCTTTGTTTTTTTTAATTTGCTTATAATATCACTTTTTATGTCTAAATCATAATCACATTTCAAACTTATCTTGATATTTGGTGTTAGGTGTTGGTCAATGGTTACTTTCTGCCACACTCTTTTCCAATTTCCCAAGAAATTTTGGTCAAATAGTTAGATCTTATCTCAGGAACTAGGGCCTTTGGTTTTATCAAAAACTAGATTACTATAGATATAAACTATGATCTTGTAAACCT
>JAJPUD010030427.1:0-13182 GCA_023553655.1 Myrmecobius fasciatus | reverse complement strand
GGCTGAATAAATTATGGTATATGAACATTATGGAATATTATTGTTCTGTAAGAAATGACCAGCAAGATGATTTCAGAGAGGCCTGGAGAGACTTACATGAACTGATGCTGAGTGAAATGAGCAGAACCAGGAGATCGTTGTACACGGCAACAACAGTACTATATGACAATTAATTCTGTTGGACATGGCTCTCTTCAACAATGATATGTTTCAAACCACCTCCAATTGTTCACTGAAGAAAGCCATATACACCCAGAGAGAGGGATGCGAAATGTGGACCACAACATAACATTCTCATACTCCTTGATTGATGTTTGCTTACATTGTGTTTCCTTTATCTGATATATTGTTTGTGTAGATAAGATTTTTCTTGCACAACAATGATAAGTTTGGAAATATGTATACATATATTCGATTTGCCAATATTTTAACATAATTAACATGTAGTGGATATCCTGCCATCTAGGGAAGGAGTGGGGAAGTTGGGGGGAAAAATTTGTAACGGAAAGCTATGTAAGGGTTATTGTTGAAGAATTACCCACACATATGTTATGCAAATAAAATAAAATTTAAAAAAAAAAGAAAAATGAAGAAAAAAGAAAAAATGAAAAAGAAAGAAAAAAAGAAAATTTATTGGAAGATGATGTGTAGGTTATTTTTTTGATCATCAATTTTAGATAGTCCAATAATCCTTAAATTCTTTTTCCTGCATCTATGTTCCAGGTCATTTGTCCAATGAGATATTTCACATTGCTATTTTTTTTTCATTCTTTTGGTTTTGTTTTGTTCTTCCTTGATTTCTCATAGTCACTATTTTGCATTTGCTAAATTATAATTTTTAAGGAATTATTTTCTTCAATGGGCTTTTTATTTCCTTTTACATTTTTTAAGTTCTGTTTTTCAAGGAGTCATTTTTTCCAGTAGATTATTGTCTTCTTCCACTACCCTCAATTTGACCAACTCTGTTTTTAAGGCACGTTTATCCTCATTAGTTTTGTTTTTTTCCCCTTTCTTTTCCATATGGCATAATGTTTTTGAAGATTTTATTTTCTTTTTTTATTATTAAAGCTTTTTATTTATATAACATATGTATGGGTAGTTCCCCAGCATTGATCTTTACAAAGCTTTCCATTACAAATTTTACCCCCAGTCCCCTCCCCTCCCCTAGATAGCAGGAAGTCCACTACATGCTAATAATGCTGAAATACTTCACAAGTTATGCAAGAAAAATCCTATCTACAAGAAAAAAAGAAAATCAGAGAAAGGCAACACAATGCAAGCAAATATCAATAGAGATCATGAAAATGTTACATTGTGGTCCATATTTCATATCCCTCTCTCTGGGCATATATGGTTTTCTTCAGTGAACAATTGGAACTGGTTTGAGACAATTCTTTGTTGCAGAGAGCCATGTCCATCAGAATTGATCATCATGTAATACCGTTGTTGCTGTGTATGATGATCTCCTGGTTCTGCTTGTTTCACTAAGCATCAGTTCATGCAAGTCTCTCCAGGCCTCTCTGAAATCGTCCTGCTGGTCGTTTCTTATAGAACAATAATACTCCATAACATTCATATACCATAATTTATTCAGCCACTCTCCAATTGATGGGCATCCCTTCAGTTTCCAGTTTCTAGCCACTACAAAAAGGGCTGCCACAAACATTCTTGCACATGTGGGTCCCTTTCCCTCCTCTAAGATCTCTTTGGGATATAGGCCCAATAGAAACACTGCTGGGTCAAAGGGTATGCACAGTTTGACAACTTTTTGAGCATAGCTCCAAATTGCTCTCCAGAATGGTTGGATCTGTAATATTTTATTTTCTTCAGTATTTTTTGTATCTCCTTTATAAAATTGCTGACTTGTTTTTCATAATTTTTCTTATATCATTCTCATTTGTCTTCCCAAATTTTTCTTCTGCCTCTTATTTGATTTTAAAAATATTTTTGACCTCTTCTATGGCCTGATTGACACTAATTCATATTTTTCTTGGAATCTTTAGATATAGGATCTTTGATTTTGCTATCTTCTGAATGTGTGTTTTTATCTTCTTTGTCATCATAGTAACTTTCTATGTTTAGAATCTTTTTTTTTTTTTTTTTTTTTTTTTGCTTAATTTCCAGTTCTGTTACTTGATCTTTAACCCTTTGTTAAAGTAGGACTCTGCTTCCAGGGTACAGGACACCCTATTCCATGTTTTATGGATTTTATACAGCTGTTTTCAAAGGTATTTCTTTGGACTCATACTTTCAATTCTTCCAAGGCAGTATACTCTAAGGAGAATTGTGTTTACTACTCTACTGTCCTGTTCTGTGGTCTATGAATGACTATAAGCACTCTTTTCTGCTCTACAAATGTTAGAAGGACTCTCACTCTATTGGTTGCAAACTTTGGTGTCTTAGTACTTTTCACCCTGGAAAATTTGTAACCAGAATTGTGACCCTAATCCAAGTATGGACAAAGCAAAAGAGTCTTGCCTCAGGGCTAGGAAAAATAAGACTCCTGTAATTCCTTACCAGTAGTTTCACTACCTTAACATCTGTGGACTCAAAGATCTGAAAGTGGCCACTGTTGCTGATAATTCAGTAGCTTCCAAGGCACATTCCTCGTTTGCTGGGATTGTGCTAGGGTGCCCTCCCCTGGACTGTGCTCTACTCTCATCCTACTTCAACAAACCTTTCCTGTCTAACTTCCAGATATTCCTAGGCTGGAAAATAGCTTCAACCCATCTTTTTGTGGATTCTGAGGCTCTAAAATTTGTATAAAATAATATTAAAATAATAAAAAATTAAAATATTAAAAATAAATATTAGTAGAAAAATATTAAAATTTGGAGGGAAGTGCTTGAACAAGTGCCTTTGCTCTGTTTTGTTTCCCAAAGTATTTCTTGAGTGGACTTTTTAAACCAGTGTTCCATTTTTATTATGTTAATTAATTATAATCAGTGCTTCATTTCCTGCCTTTTTTTTCTTTAGAGTCATCCATAATTTCCTTTTTTCTCAAGGTTTAACAATGATTTGAATAATGGCTTTCCACCTATCACCTGGTAGATGTCTGTGGGGTGACTAAAGCTGCAGGAAAGAAAGAAGTCTCACTTCAGAAAACTGCTAGAGCCAAAATTGTTGGCAGAGGTAAGGACATGGTCTTTAAATATGTCTTCTTCCAATCACAAAATAGTCATTGTTTTTTGACTAGTTCATTCATTTATTATTATTTTTTTTTATTTTGGGGTTCATTTCTCTGGGATGGTAAGGAAAGAACTTCCTTTGATGAGTCTATAGGAACATGATTTATTCATTTTTATTTTATGCCCAAATAGGTGGCACATATTAGAGGGTAGGGCTTACAGAAGGATTTATGGAGCTAAAATTGACAGGCTTTTCATGTACACATACAGTTGCTAACATGCTGAGTATGATTAAATCATAGGTTTTACTGTATATATAAACAGTACAAATGAATCAGGATAACATAGTCTGGTAATGTATTCACAGATGGAAAAAGGTTTATATCATTAATAATTTCCTCCATTTCATTTCTGTACTATTTTATTCGAAATACTGATTAAGAAATACAGCAACTGAAATAACAATGTTCTTCAAAAGAAAAAAAATAACAACTGGAAGTGGATGTTGGTGGTGCATGTGTATAATCCTTATTAATGTGGGGAGCTGAGGCAAGAGTATTATTTGAGTTTTAGGCTGGAGGCAGGAAATCTGAGTTCAAATCTAATCTCAAACACTAGCTCTGTGATTTTAGGCAAATTACTTAATCTCTATTTGCCTTAATGCACTGAAGAAGGAAAACTCAAACCACTTTGGTATCTTTGCCAAGAAATTCCCATGGAAAATATGGTCCATGAGGTCACAATGAGTGAGTCAGGCACAATTGAGGAGCAACAATGAAACATAAATAAACACAAGCACCAAAACACACAGAAATTAAGCAATTGAGGATTTACCTAGAGTATAATAGCTACAGTAAAAAAAAAAAAAAAAGAGAGTGAGAGAGAGACAAAGATAAAAAATTAAATTGTCTCTATCCTCAAGAATCTTATATTTTTCAAGTAGGGTCTAGATATGTTTCTTTTAATAAGCTGTATATTTCTTATTTTAATGACAGATTTTATTTTAAATTTATTTATTTATTTTGCTTTTTGTTGAGGCAATTGAGGTTAAGTGACTTGCTCAGGGTCTCACAGCTAGGGAATGTTAAGTGTCTGAGACCAGATTTGAACTCAGGTCCTCCTGACTTCAGGGCTGGCGCTCTATCCACTGTGCCACATAACTGTCCCCTAAATTTATTTTCTTTAAGAAACTATTTATATCAACTTACTAGTTGTTTCTTTGAGTACTGATCTTAATCATTTGTTTCCATTTAGTACACATTTTGTTTTCCTAAATATTTTTAAAGTTATTTCATTAAATTTTTCCAATTACATGTTAAAAATTAACATTAATTTTTAAAAATTTTACATTTTTAATTTTTGCTTTCTCTTGGCACTCTACTACTCCTTGAGAAGACAAGTCATATGATATTAATTATATATGTGAAGTCATGAAAAACATTTTTCCATATTAGTCATGTTGCAAAACATACACATATAAATAAGAAATTTATGAACATTTTCAAAGGTGTGTTTCAATCTGCACTCAGGTAGAACAATAATTCTTCAATTATCTCTTATTGATTTATTCTCTAGATCAGCTTTTTTTTTAATTTCATTCTTGTCTTATTAATAGAAATAATTTCTAGCAATATTCCAAATAGTATAGAAGAGAAGGCATGGATATCCTCACCTTCTTACAAGAAAAAAGATTTATCTTTTTTTTTTACATATAATGATATTTCTTAGTTTATGTGCAGTTTATTTATTTATTTATTTATTTATTTTTATTAAAGCTTTTTATTTGCAAAACATATGCATGGGTAATTTTTCAACATTGACCTTTACAAAGCTTTCCATTACAAATTTTCCCCCCTAGTCCCCACCCCTCCTGTAGATGGCAGGAAGTCTACTACATGTTAATTATGTTAAAATACTTGACAAATTGAATATGTGTATACATATTTTTACAGTTATATTGCTGTGCAAGAAAAGTCGGATCTACAAGAAAAAAAAATCTGAGAAGGGAAACATAATGCAAGCAAACATCAATAGAGATCATGGAAACGTTATGTTGTGGTCCACATTTCATATTTCTCTCTCTGGATGTATATATATTTCTTCACTGAACAATTGGAACTGGTTGGAGATATTTCATTGTTGAAGAGAGCCATGTCCATCAGAATTGATCATCATATAGCATTGTTGTTGCCGTGTATAATGATCTCCTGGCTCTGCTCATTTCACTCAGCATCAGTTCATGCAAGTCTCTCCAGGCTTCTCTGAAATCATCCTGCTGGTTGTTTCTTATAGAACAATAATATTCCATAACATTCATATACCATAATTTATTCAGCCATTCTGCAATTGATGGGCATCCATTTAGTTCCAGTTTTTAGCCACTACAGAAAGGGTTGCCACATTATGTGCAGTTTTAAAAATCAAATTAGAATATAAAATGTTAAGTTACATGATGATAGGTGTGGTTTCTTTAATTCGTTTGTGTTCCCAGTGCTTCCACCTAATCAAATACATAGCAAGTATTTAGTATGATTTTTACATTGACTCAGAGCTCTGCCATAGGATATTTTATATAAAGTTTAATAACTCTCAAAAGTCATATCAATACCAAACACATACTTCATAACTAAACGTTAAACATCTAAATTCTTAAAGGAAATGTTACATGAAGTACAAAAGAAAAGACAGCAAAAGTATACTAGCTTGGATCTCCATTTTCCCTTATAAAACTTACAAGATCTAATAGTAAATTAGAAATAGAAATAAATTTAAAAATTAGAATTATAAAAAAGATGAATATGATAGGTCCTGGAGAAAATTGAGTGGGAAGAGCAAGAAGCATACAGCTCCAAATAGCACTTTCACAAAAAATGCATATGTAATGCCATAAATTCCTCAGAAATAAATACAGAATAGCACAAATACTAAGTGCATCCTTTTCAGACCATAATGTAATAAAATGTATTCAACAGCCTTAGAAATATAGATTAAAACTGAAAAATAATGTCCTAATTAATGTGTGTCAAAGACTATGTCATATAAACAGTATATAATTCCATTAAAGAGAATTACAAAAAGTGAAACAACATACTACAAATTATAGGATGCAGTCAAAGATATTTAAGGAATAATTTTACCTCTAAATGTATATATCAATAAAAAAGGAAGAGCAGATCAGTGTATTGAACATGAAACAACAATAATAGCATAAAAACTAAAAAAAAAATAAGTTAAAAACTCTGCTTAAACCCCCAAAATTGAAATCCTGAAAATCAGAGATTGACAATATTGAAAGTAATAAAATCCATTAAAATAATGAATGAAACTAGGAGATTTGTTTTAAAAAGTATTAAATAAGTACAACATTGGTTAATTTTATTTAAAACAAGAAAATAAATTACTAATATTAAAAATGCAACATGTGAATGTGCCACCAATGAAGACGAAAATAAAATAATTAATGGAAGGGCATTATGCACAATTATATATCAATTAAAATTACTTCAGAAATAAAATTCAAGAAATCATCAATCAATTCTCTAAGAAAAATTTTCCCAAATCAAGGTGGATTTACAAGAAATTTAATATTTATTTATTTACTAATATTTAAATAATGTTGCTTATTTAAATAAAATAATTATTTGCTAAATATTTAAAGAAAAAATAATTCCAATATTAAATAGATTATTTTTTAAATAGGTAATGAAATAGTTATACCAAATTCCTTCTATGACAAAACTGTTTTGATGTCTGAAAGACAGAAAGCAAAAGCAGGAAGAAAATTATAAACCAATATAAGTAAAACACTTTTTTTTTTTTTTTTTTTTTTTTTTTTTTTTTTTGCTTTTTGCTGAGGCAATTGGGGTTAAGTGACTTGCCCAGGGTCACACAGCTGTTATGTGTCTGAGACCACGTTTGAACTCAGTTCCTCCTGACTTCAGGGCTGGTGCTCTATCCACTGCGCCACCTAGCTGCCCCCTAAGTAAAACACTTTTAAGGAGATTACAGCAATATATCACAAAGATGCATGCACTATAACTAGTTGGGAATTATATCAGGAATGCATGGATTGATTCAATTTTTAGAAAACTATCATCATAATTGACTACATGAATAGCAAAAACAAGAAAAATCATATAATTATTTCAATAGATGCAGAAAGAGGTTCTGACAAAATATGTCATTCTTATTTTTAAAAAATTAGAAAGAATACAAATAAAGACAACTTTTCTTAAAATGATAAATAATATGCTCCATAGATAGAACAGCATTATCTGTAATGGCCATAAACTAGAAACATTCTTCACCAAATCAAGGATGAAACAAAGATGTCCTTTATCATCACTACTTTTCAAAATTGTCCTAGAAATATTAACTGCAGCAACAATACAAGAAAAAGACACTGAAGGAATAACAACATGCAACAGAAGGAAACAAAATTTCAACTTTTTGTAGATGATATGATAATGCAATTACAGAATCCTAGAAAAACAATTAAAATTAATTGAAAGAATTAACAACTTCAGTGAAGTTAGAGAATAAAAAAAAATTAACCTACACAGATTATAAACATTTCTTTTTTGTACCAACAAAAACCATCAGGAAGAGGTCAAAAAGAGAAATTTCATTAAACATAACTACACACAATATACAATATATGGGAGTCTATCTGCCAAGACAAATTCAGGAATTATCTAAACATAATTTCAAAGCATTTCTCATACAAATAAAGACATGCAACACTTGAAGAAATTGTCATTGCTCATATTTAAGACAACTCAAAATAATAAAAAAGGAGAATTCTACTTAAATTTACTTACTCAATGTCATAACAAATTCTACCAATGAATTAAATTACCAAAGAATTATTTCATAGAAGTAGGAAAAATAATAACCAAGTTCATCTGGAAAGATAAAAAATTTTAAGAAAAAACAATGAAAAAAAAAAGGAAAAAGAAAGTAATCTAATAATACCAGATTTCAAACTATTAGAGAATAGTAATCATCAAAGCAATCTGGTACTGGCTAAGAAATGGAGTGGTAGATAGTGGGATAGATTAGTTATACAATGTACAGAAATCATTTATCATAGTAATCTAGTGTTTCATAAACCCAAAGATCTAAGCATTGGGGGAAAAACCTTGCTAATTTACAAAAATTGGTTGGACATCTGGTGACCAGTTTGGCAGAAAGTAGGCATTGTCCAACATCTCACACCATATGCTAAGATAACATCAAAATAGTACCTGATTTTGACATAAAAGGTGATATCATAAGCAAATTTTGAATGGAAAAAATATTCTTGCAAAATATTAGAAATAACATTCTATAGATGAGAGAATATGCAACTACATAAAAGTGAGGAGGAAGTAAAATTGATAATTGATAATTACATGAAGTTAAAAAACATTGACTTAAAAAATGATTAGCAGGATTTTCTTAGTAAAATCTATATAGGCTTATTTGAATTGATAGAAAGTCAAGTGAGGAGAACCAGAACAGTGTACATAGTAGCAACAATATGATTAGATCTGAGAAATGACCTAGCCATTCATTGTAATATACTGACTAATGATAATTCCAAAGGATTTGTGATGAAAAACGCTCTCCAGCTCTAAAGAATAAACACCCTTATAAATCTGTCTATAGCCTACAAAATCTTTCCTGAATCCCTTTTCGGTTAGCCTGCCATGGTATTCTGACTCTTAGTGTCTTTCTCCTCCCCCTCCCTACATGCCTCATGATATCTTTTTCCTTGTTATAGCTAACTATTTTAATGTGCTAAGCCCCTTTACGGATCAACCTGACAGTTAAGGACATACTCCCACCTTGTGGAGTATTTAGTTTCTCCTGGTTAATTATGAATCCCCTTAGGGAACTTGTGTTTCCCATTGTTAATTAAAACCCCTTTACTTTATTTTACCACTATATTTTACCACTTCTGGTGACTATTTTATCTCTTCAACTTATCATAAATAAAAATATCTGTTGGCAAAGTGAAAGCCATTATTAATTCATCACATGACCAAACATTTGGTGCCTACTCAATCTCATCATTTAGTGTCAATTGCTCTCCTGAATCTCTTCACTTGGTACCTACATCAATCACATTAGTAGTAATAGATTTAGTAGTAGTAGTAGTAGTAAGGGTAAAATGTGATTATTTTAAAAAAAAATCTGATCATGATATTCCTCTAATTGATAAACTCCTTTAACTTCCTATTGTCCCCAGAAACAAGTACAAAATACTGTATTTTGCATTCAAAATCATTTATAATTTATACCCCTCCTCTTTTTCTAGTCTTCTTAAGCCTTATTCCTAGATGGTATTCTTTAATTCAGTGACATTGACCTTCTGGCTGTTCCTGAAAGAAGACACTCCATCTCTTAGCTCTAGGCATTCTTTCTGGCTGTCCCCCATACCTGGAAATCTCTCCCTCCTCCCCTTAGATTACTGAATCCCACTATTTTTTTAAGTCCCAATCAAAATTTTATCTTCTACAGGAAGTTTTCCTCAATGTCTCCCTCTCCTAATTAATTTATTATTTGTCCTTTTTATAGTTTCTTTTGCTTATATTTATCTGAATGTTATCTTCTCCTTTAGATTGTAAATTCCTTGATGGCAGAAATTATTTGTTGCAAAGTATGTGCTTAAACAATACTGAATGATTGTCATCTAATCTCAGTAGTATAAATTCTCACACAGCTTATCAACTTTTCTATCTTTTGACTTTGTTCTGATATTTACAATATTATTATTAATGTTTGGTTTCTGTATGATAAATACTTTTTAGTGTCTATTACTTTTTTTTTTTTTTTTTTTTGCTTTTTTTGCTGAGGCAATTGAGGTTAAGTGACTTGCCCAGGGTCACACAGCTAGGGAATGTTGTGTCTGAGACCAGATTTGAACTCAGGTACTGCGCCACCTAGCTGCCCCGTGTCTATTACTTTGTAAAAAAATTTCAGATTCTCTTTTACTTTTTTCATTTATTTCATAATCTTTTCAATTACTCAGGTGTAGGAAAGCAATTTTTATACAAAATTTATCCTCTTTTCTTGGATTCTTTGAAGTAATTTCAAAATTATTTTTCTTAGTATTAGGAGTTCTAGTTTGTTTACTTGTTTTTTGAGACTTAGCTGGTGATTTCCTTGTAAAGATTTTTATCCTTTGCCCTCTTTTTCAGTTATTATTCTTTTACTTTTTCAGACACATTTCTTGCAGTTTTAAGGTAATGAAAAGAAGTTTGGCTTGTACACAACTTCTCACTCAGCCATCCTGCCAGAAAGCAAGCAGAGAATTTTAAAGGAGTCTTCCATGATAGTGCTCATTTTGCAGTTCTTGTGTTCTCAAAGTAATGAAAATTTGGTCTCATGCGAGCTACACTCAAAAACAGACTAGATCCAAACTGCTCAAAGTAATATTCAGATTGCTGAATTTTGTGCAAAAAAGAAAATGTAATATTGTGTTCAAAGTAATCATATCCTCTTTCTTGTACTTATTTCAATAAAATGAGTGATTTTATACAAAACCCATTGCACTATTGAAAGGCAAGCAGCAGGTCTTAGAAATTTTCAAATGAATGGGCATCAGAAACAAAACCTGCTGCTATATTTATTCCATCTCCTGGTTTTGACATAAAGTTGGATACACCCAAAAGCTCAGTCCTAAACAAAAATTGTCAGTAATCTCAATACAATGTGAACCAAGTGGTTTTGGAGTGCAAGGAAGGTTATAGTGTTGGCTGCTTTTCAATTTGTTGGGACTCTAGATGTGGCTTGCATACCTGATACTTAGTTAGCATTTATACTGAAGGACCTTTTGTCATTTTCAATTCTATCAGTAATACAAATACAACTTAACTGCAGAAATCCCACCTGCATTTTGGTTACAAAATTTTCCCTTATTTTACTGTGCACTCATTTATATATAAATAGATTATTAAGCTGTCTTTGCAGGTCTAAGTTACTTAAATACTTGTGATATTTCAAGTATCATTAAAATTGTACTTAATTTTAAACTATTTCTTCATATCTTCTTTCTTTAATCATCCCTTTAATCAAGAATGAGAAATGAAGAAATAAATCAGGATAGTGATGGAATTGACCATTTTGATTTTTTTTGCCATATTCCTGGAATTTGAGTTGATATTTAGACCAAGAGCCTTAAATCTCCTTTGTAATGTGGATACCAATCCAATAACATAAATGAATTAGTCTGTTTAATTTATTTCTTCTCAAAGAGATTATTCACTCATGAGAAGCAAGTTCTGTTCTTCCTTTTGTATCTTCTTCAATGGCAAAAATCAAGAAAGAGATGTTATACTACATGTAATGAGTGTTTTGGCACAAAACTAATAGAATGTAATCTATCAGTGGGTTTTTAGAATTTTCAAACTATGGGCATTAGGAGACAAATTCAGTATAATACTTTGTAGGAACAAAGTGACATTTATTTGATACTTACTAATTTTCTGATAGAACCTTAAGAAATATACCTAAGAAGGGCCAAGATGATAAGTAAGAAAAGGAAAAAAATAGAGCTGAGCTCTATCCCATCACTAAACAAATGAATTATCAAACAACTCATCTCATAGACAAATATTAAATAAGATCTTTATTTTTAAGGGATGAAAATGGAAACACACACATACATAACACACAGCATTTTCAACAGTTTAAAAAAATTGAGATAAAAAAATTGAAAGCAAAAGTAAAAGACTTCCTGAATCAATGATAGAAAGAAAGAGGAGAAAGAGAGAGAGAGAGATGGAGCAAGGGAGGGGAGGGCAAGGGATGGAGTGGGAGGCAACTACTGTGAAGATTTAAAATAAAACTGAAAGAATTTGAAGCTAAGATTTAAAAAAAAAAGAAAGAAAAACAAGGAAAATCAAGAAAAGACAAGAAATCACCTATGACCTAAGGGAAAAGAAAACTCATTGTGAATGGGGAAAATCCTCTTTGCAGGCTACTCACTATTTTGAGAACGATAAAAATTAAGTAGGGGGAGGAACCTTAGCTGATTATAGTACTGAGGTAAATAAAATAAAAAAGAAACCCTTCCTTTTTCTTCTCAAGGAAAGGTCTCAAAAATAATTCCAACTGAGAAGAACAACTGATTTAACTGACGATTAAATAAAAAAGGCCTCCACTTCCTCTGTCTTCTTCTCAAAATGAAAGACTTCAACTAAGCCAAATCACAGGAGAGAAGAATTTTGGTTTCCACGGCAAAGGAAAATTCATGGTTAGAGAATCTAAATAGTGGATAGGGATATTCTGGCCTAAAGAAGTGGATCTCCAGAGATGAAGAGACTTAGAAACAAATTGCTCAAACCTCAGAAACAAAAATATGTATAATAATAATGATGATAATGAAAATAATAGTTGATGATGATAATGATGATGATGATGATGTATCCTTAAAATTTCAAGGATGAATAGGACACAAATCTCTAAGAGGAGAAATATTCTAAAGAATATTTCTCAAAAGAAAAACACATAATGGTTGATGATGGTAATGATGATGATGATGATGTATCCTTTAAATTTCAAGGATGGCTAAGAAATAGAGCAGTCGATCAGTAGCACAGGTTAGTATATCAGGACAATCTAGGCAATAACCTTAACAATCTAGTATTCGATAAACGCAAAGACCCCAGCTCTTGGGATATCTTGGGATAAATACTCACTATTTGGCAAAAACTGCTGGGAAAATTGGAAACTAGTATGGAAGAAATTAGGGCTTTACCCATACCTAACACCACATACCAAGATAAGATCTAAATGGGTTCATGATCTAGATATAAAGAGGGACTTTGTAAGCAAGTTAGAGGAACGTAATATAGTTTATCTCTCAGACCTGTGGAGATGGAATAAATTTATGTCCAAAGAAGACCTGGAACTCCTAATTCAACACCAGATGGATAATTTTGATTATATTAAGTTAAAAAAGTTTCTGTACAAACAAAACAAATGCAGACAAGATTAGGAGGGAAGCATCAAATTGGGAAATCATCTTTACATTTAATGGTTCTGATAAAGGCCTCATTTCTAAAAT
>JAJPUD010030426.1:0-13183 GCA_023553655.1 Myrmecobius fasciatus | reverse complement strand
CTTTTGTAGAAATAAAAGTGCGTTTGTAGTTAGGAGACCAAAGTTTGAATCTTCCCTCTGCTCTTGACTGTGAGCTTGGGCAGATCACGTAGGTCTTAAGAGATGGAAAAGACCTTAGAAATCATCTAGTCACACAAGAGGAAACTGACCCAGGGAAGGGAAGGAACATGAATCCAGGTTGTTCTAACTCTTTATCCACCAATTCTAAAAACAAACAAACAAAAAGAGTTCAGCTCCTTCAAAACATGATAGAAGAGCAGCCCTCCTCAGCGGCCACAGGATTGAGTTGAGAAGTGGCCTGCAATTTCATGTTGACAAATCCCAAGAAAGGTATTCGGAAGTTCATTCCTCAGGGAATCAGAGTTCTCAGTCCCAGACCCTCCTAGAGACTTCTAGGACCCCAAGGCACTGGTAGGCACATTTCCCATTTGAGGAGAGAGGGCTTGCAGTGGTTAAATAACCAACCCCCCATATAATGCAGTAACTTTCATGTCTGTGGCACTTCAAAGGGTACAAAAAGGCTTGTGAGCCAGACACTGCAAAGATGATTGTATCCCTCTTTTACTGATGCAGACATAGCCGATAAAGGAGGATGAAAGTCCCCCAAGGAAGTTAGGAGGCTGGGTTTGGGGTCTCCTCATTGTAAATGCAAAACCCTCACCACTATCCTATCTTGCTTCTCCACTTAGCTGCATTGACTGTCCCCAAGGAATGGGATATCATCCATCTGAAAAGGTCAAATGAATAATTGGGTCCTTAGAGAGTCAGCTGGTAATGGTTCAATATTTAGCACAATGGAAGTTACTCCTAAGGACATTGTTTAGCTTTGTTTTTTCTCTGAAAGCTTGTGCGTCATCTTGGACCTTCTTATTGGTCCAAACTCCAACAGAGTCCTTGGCATCGGGCCCCCAGAAGCGCTGGACTCCTGGATGTATTGTTTCCCAACAGTTGTGCTCCAAGCAAGTGGACAAGGCACTTGAGAAATTTCTGGCCAGGTTGGCCACAACTTCCTGTTTTCTTCTGATTTCGGGCCAGCATTAAATAGTCCTATCTAGCAGATGTCACATGCAGTCTAATGTTATAGTATTCTTCCCATCAGCCAATTAACAAGCATTCATTACCTGTAAGACATGATACTAAGGGAGAGGGATACAAGAGCAAAAGTGAGACAGTTCTTGCCTTCAAGGAGTTTATATTATAATAGAGAAGATAACATGCATGTATACATGTATGTTATATGTGGATAGTTGTCATTCAGTCATTTCAGTTGTGTCTCTGTGACCCGCTTTGGGGTTTTCTTAACAAAGATACTGGAGTGGTTGGCCATTTCTTTCTCCAGCTCATTTTATAGATGAGGAAACTGAGGCAAATGGGGTGAAATGACTTGCCCAAGGTCACATAGCTGGTAAGTGTAGGACCATATTTGGACATTGGTCCTACTAATTTCAGGGCTGGTGCTTCATCCATCACAGTGCCACCTAGTGCCCATTGTTGGGGATGCAGTTGCTTTGTCTAATCTGATTGTTGGAGATGACAGTCATTGGTCAATCAGAGAGTCCTCCTGCAGGGTGGGAGGGAGATTGTCCAGTGGCAGATAGAGGTCGCAGGGTTTCCTCCCCTACTAAGTCCCATTGTGGTTTTTCTAGAGTGCTTTGAGAAGAAAAAAGACTCACTGACTCTCAGCCGTGTGGTCATAGTCAGAGGGTGAATTTTGTTTGATACCATCTTGCCATTAGAGAGTAGAGTAATTCCTTTGTAGCTGTTCCCATTAATCTTCCGTTTGGGGATATTAGTCCAGGAGATCAGCTTAGACTAAGAATAGGCTTAGAGTAAGTATATCAGTTGGAGCTGAAGTAACTTCTAATCCTACAGCTTTTCCATCTTAAAAGAGGCTTGTTTCATTTTAGAAATGGAAGTAATTAAATCCCTGCTCTGCCTTTGAAGGCCTGGAATTCTGATGTTCACCAATGGCAGAGCCAGAAGGCAGAGATACGGCCGCTTAGATGTCAGGCTGGTGACTGGTCCTTGTCCTTCATTTTCAGAGATAACCAAAATGACATCACTCTATTTGAGTCAAGTTTCAGTGTGTTTGATGGCAGCTGATCAGACCAATTGGAGCTCAGAATGCTCTGCCACAGGTTGGCCACCAAGAGTCCGTGGGAACATCTGGGAGGATTCTCCGATTTTGCTCATCTCTCATTTCTTTTGCGTTACTTCAGTTCTGCTTTGCTCATAGAACATGACACCTTCTCTGATGAGGACACAGTGTGTCCAGGAAAGACTTCTACCTTTGGTATCCACTAGATCCGCTTCACTCTCCCCTGTGGCTCCAAGAAGCGCCACCTGCCTGGCAAACCATTTTGCAGAAGGGCTAGCCCAAGGTGAGAGTAGTTGTGAGGACCCAAACTCATCAGCCAGTTAGTGGGGTGGCTACCCTGGGCCTGTGAAGATTTTCCCTAGTGGAAGGGGCAGATGAGAATAATTTGTTAGAGGTTGGATAGATTTTGAAGACGCCAAGGTCATCCACTGCACCTCACTCCATCACCAGTCTTGACTCGGTCCCGCCACTGGGCAGTGATGACTCGGTCCTGCCACTGGGTGGCAATGACTCCATCCTGCCCTGGGCAGCAATGACTCCAACAAACTCAAGGTTTGCTGATTGAATCAACATTCAACAAGAAAATGGAAGGCTGGGGCAGCTAGGTGGCGCAGTGGATAGAGCACCAGCCCTGAAGTCAGGAGGACCTGAGTTCAAATCTGGTCTCAGACACTTAACATGCCCTAGCTGTGTGACCCTGGGCAAGTCACTTAACCCCAATTGCCTCAGCAAAAAGCTAAAAAAAAAAAAAGAAAGAAAAGAAAATGGAAGGCCTCTGGCACAAAGTGTGTTTCAGCAGTCCCTCCAGGATCCTGCTGATGTGGGACTCTCTCTAGTCATACAGCCCCGCCCCCTCCAGCCTTACTTCCTTATTCCAGGAGCTTCTTGCCCAAACCTTTCTGTTGAGTCCTCCACAGATGACCCAACTGCCACAGTGGAAAATTTGTCTAGAGTCCTCAGCACTCCCTCTCCTGATCATTGCTGGGTCTGCCTCTTTTTCTGCTGTTTTTCTGCTCCTCACAAGTAGGGGAGACATATGGTCATATGCCATGTAGACCCAGTCAAAGTATGGCCAGTATCCTTCCCTCCAGACCCACGCTACTATTACAAAGTGATTTCTTTCATGAACCTAGTTGGAAGCCCAAAAGCTGATTTAAAAGGAAGAAAAGAAAAAAAGAGTGGGGGGAATATTTCCGCCACATCCTCTCTAGCCAAACTTTTCCCATTCAACTCAGTGTGGTATTTTCTTTGATCAATTCTGTTTTTTTTTTTAAAGGAGAAAAAATTCTCAGGATAGTTTAATGAGCTTTTTTTTTCTTTTTTTTCTCTTTTTTTGACAGAATATTTTTTTATTTGCATAACATATGTGTGGGTAATTCTTCAACAATAACCCCTACATAGCTTTCTGTTACAAATTTTTCCCCCAACTCCCCACCCCTCCCCTAGATGGCAGGATATCCACTACATGTTAATTATGTTAAAATATTGGCAAATCGAATATATGTATACATATTTCCAAACTTGTCATTGTTGTGCAAGAAAAATCTTGTCTACACAAACGATATATCAGATAAAAGAAACACAATGTAAGCAAACATCAATCAAGGAGTATGAGAATGTTATGTTGTGGTCCATATTTCGCATCCCTCTCTCTGGGTGTATATGGCTTTCTTCAGTGAACAATTGGAGGTGGTTTGAAACATTTCATTGTTGAAGAGAGCCATGTCCATCAGAAGATCAATTCTGACATTAAGTAGACAGGCTCTGGGGACAGGGGTGGGGGGTGAGCTAGGACTTCCTTTATAAACCATAGAGCATTTCTTTTGGTTCAGATCTATGATTTCATTTGTGTGGAAGATTCTGCTGGTGCAAATGGACAACTTATCTGCAATTCATAATCTTAGGAGTTACTTGAGACACTCAAAAATTGTATATCATTTGTTCAGAATCATATAGCTAATTCGTGTCAGTGAGATCTGCGCCCAAGTCGGTCTTATTCAAAACTGACTCTTTATCAACTTCCCCTCCCCTTCTCTCATCTTTTTTCTCTCTCCTTTTCTCCCCTTTTCCCATCCTTTTTCCTTTCCTCCCCTTCCCCCATCTTTTCCCTTCCTCTGTACTCCCTTCCCTTTCCTTCCTTTTTCTCCTTTCCCTCTCTCACTACCTTTCTTTATCTCTCCATCTCTTTCATTCTATCTCTAGCATATCTCTAATAGAGCTTTCTCTCCATTGTGATTTCTAATTTCTTCCTTTCAGTGACTGCCTCTACCTTTATGTCTTATCATCCTTGATAACCTTTCTTGAAATCTTTCTGTTTAGATGTGATCTCTTCTTTATCACTTCCTCTCTGAGCTCTATTTCTACTCTCTCTTGGTGTCTCTATATCATCCTTCCCCTCCCTCCTTCTCCTCTCCCTTCTCCTTCCTTCCTCTTTTCCTTCCCCTCCCACATCTTTTTCTTTCTCTGATCTCTTATTTTCTCTTTCTCTATCATCTTCTTGACAACCTCTAACCATCTATCTACTTCTCTAGCAGATATTTCTCTATGTCTAAAGTTTCTCTTTCCATGTTTTTTTTTCTGTTTTCTGGCCTCTTTCTTTATCTGAAAGAAAAGGGGGGGTGGGTTATGACCAACCATCTGCCTACATTACTGTAGCTACTTTTACTAATTTTTCTCCCTTGGACCCCCCCAGCCCCTACAGCTTCATCAGGCTCCCCCCAGGCTGGCCTAATAGGTTTGGCTTTTGCCTTAGACATTGAACGCAGTCTCAGGGTTCAGTGCTTCCCCAGACAACGCGGACCCTTTCTTTATGGGATTGATTCCAAGATTTGTTGAGCATGAGCAGTGAAGCCCTTCTTCCTCTGATTGCTCCCTAAAGCCCATCCATTCACAAAAGGGGACTACCCATTTCCTCCGTGTCTACATGGGCATGGACGTGGCTATGTTTGAGCATGTGTCTGCTTTCGAGCCAAGTACCTGCCTCGTCAGATGCAGGCTGAGCTGCTAACTGACATGACTGATGATGAGAAATGCAGGTCTTGCCCTTCCTACTTGGCTAAGCATGCATGTAGCCATGTGCACGTGATGTACACAGCAGGAGACTCTTGGGTATCAAGAACCATGAGGTTTGGAACCACGAATGAGACCCTTTTTAAAGCATCTTCCAGGAGCAGGAGACCTCCTTGGGTTTCAGAGTCTCAGCTGGTCAAGCTCATCCACAGCCAAGATTTCCCGGCCATACATCAGCTCAGGGCTCTGGTAAAAATCCGTCCCCAATCTGCAGTTCCCTTTTCATTCACAACGAACACGACGAAAACGAAGCAAACAGCAGCAGCGATATTAAGAACACACACTTCTGGGGCATTTCAACAGCTGCAAACAGCCCCAGCTTCGTTTCCCAGATGTAGGAACTGCAGGTGCCCAGAGAGTGTCAGAGCCCAGATGTAACTCTTGAGTTAGGTGGCTAGGTGGTATAGGGGATGGAGCACTGAATTCAAATTCTGCTTTAGACACTTACTAGCTGTGTGATCCCGGGCAATTCAGTTAGAATCTCAAGTTTTCTAAAATGTGAGAGTTGGTCTTAAAGACCCCTAAGATCCCTTCCAGCTGTAGAGCTGGGATTCCCTCACCAGCACTAAGCTACCAGAGCAGGCGGACAGTTGTGTGGTGGCCCTGGGTCAAGAGCCTTAAATCTATGCTACCTTGTGGGACCTGTGCTTCCCAAATGTGGGTTTTTTTTTCCCCTGGATGAGTACTCCTTCCGCAGGTATAGATGGGAAGTTTTCAGGCTGGAAAATTCATCTCCCTGGGACCAAATGACTGGTTACAGGAGCTCAAGAACAGAGATGTATAGCTGGAAAGGATCCCTTTCATTTTACAGATGGGGAAACTGAGGCTCAGGCAGGCCAATTGACAACCAAGGGCAGAGTAGAAGAGCTGAATCTTGCCTCCTGTGACTCAAGCTCCAGGAGTCCCCAGTGAGCACAGAGCTCATCGCCTGGTTGTAGAGGAAGGGGCACACTGTCTGTTCCCATTTCTTCACCCCGAGCCACCTCAGGTCAACAGGACCTGGTAGAGCTTGTGTTTGGTAGGACCTGCCTCCTCATCCCTGCCTCCTACAGGAAGCCTTTCCTGATTTTGCTTGCTCCGAGGCTCTCTGTGGATCATCTCCGATTTATCCTCCCCGCAGCTTATTTGTGCACAGCAGGTGGAGGGTTGTGTCTGTCCCACACTGGACTGTAAGCGCCCCGAGCGCAAGGATTGCCTTTTGCCTGGCGCACAGTAGGTGCTTAGTGTTTGTCATGGGACAGTTGTGACATACTAATTAACAGGAAGTCGAATTCTACAGTGAATTTGGGGGAGTGATTGTAGTTGGGTTACATAACAGCAACTGGGATGGAGAACTTCAAAATTCAGATTCAGCCAGACCCAGGAAGGTGCAGCTGTAGTGCCTACATAAACTTTAATATGCTGTCCCCTGCTGGTCACTGATGGAACTGCGTGCACTTTCTGGGTCCTGAGGTGGATGGAGGCAGGGGAAGCCCATTAGCATCCTGATTTCCTTCCCATCAGCACTTGCTCCGCTTCCATCCTGACCTTAGATGCTTCTCACCCCACTCCCCTTAAAAGAGAGAAGGGGCTTGTTCTGGGTGCTCCATGAGATTCTACAAAATAATTGCAGCATCATTACTCCATTACTCCATGAGTGCTGTATTTAAAGCTGGTGGGCTTGGATTCCAATGGGAGTTGTCCCTGTGCCCCAGGGAAAGTCCGTTCTGGGCCTGTTTTCTTAGCTCTAAAATGAGGGAGTTTGGGAAAGATGACCTTGAATTTCTTTTCCACCTCCTGCCCTATGATTTTATTATAGGGCCGACCTGGGACGGCCAGATCGCTCACCATATGTTATTTTACGTAACGGTGATTGGGTTATGTATCAGATTCCCAGCCAGGCTGTACATTCAGTGAGAGAGGGGCTGTGATTTACTGAACCTCTGCAGCTTCCTTCAGTGACTCCTGGAGCGTCCTGTTCTCAATAAGCACTTAATAAATGTTGGCTGAATTGGATTTTTAAAAGGCACTTAGGTAATCCAAATGGTCAATTTCTGTTATTGACACATGCTCTTATTACATCTCGGTAAGCCATGGTGTGGAGAGAGCAACGAATTAAGGTTCAGATAACCTCGGTTCTTTTTTTTTTTTTTAATTTCTGCTATTGGATCCTCTGATTCATAGTCTGAGAAGACAGACCTGAACTTCCCTTTGTCTCAGACTGGCCGTGTCACTCCGGCCAGTGCCCCAGGCAACACGTACCCATGGTATGGGCACTTTAGTAGGTTTGCTTTTGGCGGAGAAAGTTCTCTAGGACCAGAAATCCTTGGGTTTGGACATTGGCTGCCCCGTAGGCTGCACAGAGCTCCAGCTTACTCAAACTCATGCCTTCTCACTTGTCAATTTGCATCTGTTGTTTAAAGGGCAGCAGGAAGATTAGTGGGTGCTACAGGCTGCATGCCATCGGCTTCTTTGAGAGCCTGGGATCCACTGTCACAGCCATTTGAGCAAGGGTGACAGACCTTAGTAACCAGAGTTAGTGGCCTCTCCAAGGAGACACTTCCTGGACCAGGCTTGATGAAATTTACCATAACTGATCTGGAAGGAAAAAGCAAACTTGCCAGCACCTTTATCTAAAAATTTTTTATGGATCAGGTGGAGGAAAAACCATTATCCTGCCCTAATGTTTGCAAGAGGATCACTCTTTCCTTGATGGTCGGAATTTTAGAAACAGGGAGAAAATGGGCAAATCAGTCAGTTAATTAATGCATTTGTTAAGCAACAATGTAATAAATGCGAGGTAGTCCCAGCCCTCAAGAAGCTTATTTTCTACTAAGAGCATACAGTGAGATCAAAATAAATATAGAGAAAATGGGGGTGGGTGGCTAACAATGGGGAGGAGATCAAGAATGATGAATGGTGGGGTTGGCAGATGTATTCAGAATGAGGAAGACATTTTTATTCAGTGGAGCTGTTAAATAAAAAAAGCAAATTCCGAATATTGTATCGTAGCTAACTTCTAAATTCTCTTCCAAATGTAAGATTTTATTTTCTTCATAGTATGGTGTAAGACTAGAAAAAACCCTCAGTGGCCCTCTAGACCAACCCTCCACTTTACAGATGAGGAAACTAAGGAACAGAGCTAGAAAAAAAAAAAAACAACCCCCATTTTACAGATGAGGAAACTGAGGCACAGAGAGGGTAAGTAACTTAAGGCCATCCATTTAGAAGAGGAAGGGAGCTCAGAGGCTGTCTAGTCCAACCCCTTCATTTTATAGAAAATAAAATTGAGACCTAGGAAGTGGCTTAAGTGACTTGTCCATATCACACAGAAGTAGCATTTGAACTGTGGTCCAGTGCTTTTTCTCTTGTGCTATAAAATGTCCATTTCCTGTACTGGCTTTAACTTTCTTGTGGTTTTGGTTTTGCGTCTTTGCTTACTGATTTCAAGTGTCTAGAGGGTCTCTCCTGGAAGGGCCATTTGGCTTGGTTTACAGTGCCGAAGAAAGGAGGGTGCAAAGGGGAAGGCGGCAGCTTCATCTAAGGGTATTTAAAAAGAAAAGCCAACTCCCAAGCTTTTGGGATACCTTAGGAGGTAGTGAGTGTCTCCTAATTCAAGGAGGACTGTGGCCCTTTCATGGGATGGATGCCTGATCCTGGTATAGACATTTGAGCCTCTCTCTGGTCTGAGCATTGGTTGGAGGAATGAGATTATTTTGCAGTTATAAAAGAAGTCCCAGAATAGAGAAACTGATTTCTACTGGGGAATAACATGGTCATATTTGTGTCTGTAAAATATCCCATTATTTGTTCAATTCACACAATAAATCTTCATTACTGATAGAGAAAAACCAGCTCATTAGCGAAGAATGCAGGAAAGGGGATTTTAATTTAGTCTAGGGATAGCGGGAGCAAACCTTGGGGACCCCCTGAAACTTGTTTGGAGTTTTCTGTTGTTGAATCTCTGGCTGAAAATGTTGACATTAGCTGCTAACAATTGAATCTCCAGTGGATACTGGGAACCACAGGCTCAGAAAATGCCTTTTGGTGAGGTCTGTATGTTTGCTTTGCTTCCTCCAAGCGGAAAGCCCTAATTTGGCTTTTTCTACAGGTCTCTTTGGAGTTTGGATGAGATGAGTAGTTTAATTCAGATGGTGACCTGCCCGATTCCTGTGACTTGGGGTGTGTCTGATGATTTGACTCAACAGGTTTTATTAAGGGTCTACTTTGTTAAGTGTCCACTAGTACATGCTGGGGGAAAAAAGACCAAAACAAAAATGGCCCCTGATTTCTAGGAGTTTATGGCCGAGGTGGATATATGGTATAAGCAGATAAATAAGGGGATTGACTGTAATTTGAGGAGGAGGCTGAACCATTTAGTCCTATGGGGAATGAGAAAAGAATTCCAGGAGGAAGTCCTCCCCACCCCCCAAGTGACTTCTGCAGACATTATGTTCTTGTCTCAAGGATTGGATCATAGATTTTTAAGCTGAAAGGACCCTCAGAGCCTTCTATCCGGTGCAGTCCATTATATTACAGAGGAGAAAACTGAGGATCAAGGAAACTACTTGATGGAAGACTAGCTTTGCTCATCTGAGGATGGATATCATCACCCATAGCTGGAGAGGAGGATGAGGAGGCTTATTGATGGGGTGGATAGAGGAAGAGACATGGCCGTCTGATGACTGGGGTTAGAATCCTGGCTCTTCCTCTTGCTGGCTGTGGGACCCTGGATGGCATGCCATCTGTGTGAGCCTCAGTTTCCTCTTCTGGAAAGGGAAAAGATTGGATCCCAGGGTCCCTGCACTTTTCCAGTGATTCTGGTCCTTCAGTTCCAGCAGCTGCCAGCAGGGGGCGGAAGTGAGATGCGAGGACCAGAGCATCCTTCATCCCTCTTGCAAACCTGCTGCTGGCTCGCAGAGAAGCTTTGTCTCTCGGGCCGGGTCCAGAACCCAGGACTGAGGGGTGTATTTATAAAAGGAGCCAGGATCCCTGCTGAGGAGTCCAGACAGACAGTCAGAACAGGATTAATATTAACAGCGCGCCTTCACCGAGTGCTTTAAGCCAAAGTTTGCAAAGTGCTTGGCAGTCCACGCGGTCATCGTCACTCTTGGCAAACCCATTTAAGTTATTAAGACATAGCAATGGATTTGGGGGTTAACTAAATTTATTTAAAAATTTTAATTCCACCTCCATCTTGTAAACCCTCCAACTCTACCCACCTTTGGTTTCAAATATCATATTTATTTACTAGAATATTTATTTACTAGAATATTTATTAACTAGAAGACTCCATTCAGGACCCTGAGTTGGAAGGTTTTTTGTTGTTATCACTGTGTTTCTTTCTACTAACTTACATTCACTAGTTCTTTCCTTCTTCCTCAGGGGAAAAAAAGTGGGGGGTGAGGGAAGCAATTCCCAGTCTTGGGCCAGAAAGGATGCTGGGAAGTAGATTACAGAAAAGCTTAGATTTAGAGCTAGAAAGAAACTCACCCTTTCATTTTATAGATTTGGCAACTGAGGCCCAGAAAGGGGAAAGTGATTTAAGTGGATCACACCCACAAGGGGAGCCAGCGAAAAGGTGGGATTCACACCCAAGTCCTCTGATACCAAAAGTCACAGTTTGGCTTTGTTTTTGCATTTCAAAAGATTGAGGAGGGGCAGACTTGTGGACACACTGGTTGGAAGGAGGAGCCCTTCTATGTCATTTTCCTTCCCCCCAAATGCTGGTTGGGTGTACCCCGAGTCATAAATGAATGAGAAGTAGGATTCATTCTTTCCAGTGTGGGTAACTCCCTTAAGAGAGATTTGGGAGCTTTCTCTGAGATCCCTGGAGACCTTGTTGGGGATGCCCTTTGAACTCTGTGCTTCTCTGGTTCTGTGGCATATGAGACCTGGACTTCCAAGTCCAAAATAGGGACCGTGGAACAGAATAAAAGGAGCCTTGCCTATGGTGAGCAAAATGTCTCTCCCCAGTCCTCAGTCTCCTTCTCTGTGAAATGGAGGGGTCAGCTTTGGTATCCTGTGAAGTCCTTTCCTGCTCCAGATCTGGGATCTCTCCTCTTTGTCACCTTCTCCTCCCTGCGGAGGCTTTCTGGGTGAAATATAATATTATACATTATTAGATTATGTGTCACATGTCATATAATCCAATAATAGTAATAATTACATATATGTACATATATACAATGAAGAATATATCGTGGTGTAATAGTTCATTAATAGTACTACTACTAATAATTATATATAGAATATTACATATTATGTGTTACATGTAGTATAATCCATTAATGGTAATAATAATGATTATTATATCTACACAATGTATATAATGCATCATATTATAATATCCTTTAGCCATTATAATGATATTAATAATAATATTATGATTATTATGATTATAATAATCATACTGACATTTCTTTAGAGGTTTGCAAAGCCTTTGACAGATATTATCTGCTATAATCCTCACAACCCACATTTGAACCAAAAAAGTGTCTCCACTTATAGCTGAGAAACCTAAGGCTGTGTGGCTCAAAGCCACATAAGTTGGTGAGGTCAGATGGGGGATTGGAACGGAGGTCTTCTTGACCCCCATCCCACACTCTGTGCAGTGCCCCAATTATTGATACCTTTGTGTCAAGCTTTAAGTTTTGCCAAGTGCCTTATATACATATAGTTACTTAGCTCTGTGAACTAGTATCATTTTACAGATGGGGAAACTGAGGCAAAGGCTTTATATAGGCCATATATAAGGATATTCTGTGCAATGAAATATAAGCTCACAGAGGGCAAGAAGTTTTTTTTTTCCTTTGTACCTACCACAGGTATACCGCAGGTGCTTAATAAGTGATTGATTCATTCATGAAATGACTTGCCCAGGATCATGGCTACTTTTTGCCAGCTTTTGAATCCAGTTTTTTCTTACCCCAAGTCCCACACTCCCTCTATAGGCCAGTGAGAAGATGAGCACAGTGTGTTCTGGATCAGAAGTCCTTGCAGGGGCAGTGGGCATTTGGGGTCCTGTTTGGATGTTCCAGGTGGAGAGGGGACTCCCACCCATGCAGATCTCAGCTTTTTTCCTGGCTTCTCCCTAGCCCTAGTTTTCTCTCCAACTCGTTTTATTCTAAATTTTTCCAGTGATGCTCTTTTCTTTGCTTACATCATTGTCACTTTGCTGCTGCCCAGGACCCCTCCCTGGGAGCAGAGAGTTGCAGCCAAGCGGAGCCGGCCGCCATGCTGGCCGTAGCCACAACTTGTCTGATGCCTTCAGCTGTGATCCTGGAAGAATGAGCGCGTCTCATTTGTATGGATCTAACAGTGGCTCATAAAGCATCTGCCACTTAACAAGAGCCTCACGATAGTCCTGTGACATGGGCACTCTTAATACTCCCATTTTAGGGATGAAAATACTGACAGACCTTTTCCCTCCCCACTTCCTCCCACTTAATAAACTCCAGTGGCTCCCTGTTGTTTCCAGGATCAAATACAAAATCCTCTGTTTGTATTCAAAACCCTTCATAATCCAGGAGGGAGAAAGGGGTTAGAAAGAGGAGGAAGAAAAAGAGCAGAAAAGGAGAAGTCAGATAAGGAGGGGGAGAAGGAGAAACAAAAAGAAGAGAAGAAAGGGGAGAGGGGAGCAAAAGGAAGAAGAGAAAAGGGAGAAAGAAAGGGGGAAGATTTTAAAAAAAGGAAGAGAAGGGAGAAAGGGGAGGAGGAATAGGGGACCTTAAGCAGATCAAGCTCACTAGCACTTCAGAAGCCAAGTTCTTGCCTTCCAGGTCTTTTAAATCAGTCCCCCAGCTCAGCCGGCATCGCCATGTGCTCCAATGGTGTCATTTTCCTAAGGCTTAGGTCTGACTCTGCTCAGTTCAAGAACCTCCCTTTGCTCCCCAGTGCTCCTGGATAAAGCAGACTCCTTCCCCAGGAATGGAAGGGCCCTCCCTTCACAAAGGTGTGTCAACCTACCTTTCCAACTATATTGGAGGAAAATCTGAGATCTAATCCTCTTCAGACATTTATTAGTCATGTCTAACT
>JAJPUD010030425.1:0-12683 GCA_023553655.1 Myrmecobius fasciatus | reverse complement strand
TTCTTTCTCTAGCTTTTTTAGTTGCAAGCCCAATTCATTGATTTTCTCTTTCTCTATTTCATGCAAATAAGCATCTAAAGATGTAAAATTTCCCCTTATTGCCGCTTTGGCTGTATCCCACAGATTTTGGTATGTTGTCCCATTATTGTCATTCTCTTGGATGAAATTAGTAATTGTGTCTGTAATTTGCTGTTTCACCCATTCATTCTTTAGGATAAAATTATTTAGCTTCCAATTACTTTTTGGTCTATTTTCTCCTGGCCTTATATTGCATGTGATTTTTATTCCATCATGATCTGAAATAAATACATTTATTATTTCTTCCTTCCTGCATTTGATTTTGAGGTTTTTGTGTCCTAACACATGGTCAATTTTTGTATAAGTTCCATGGACTGCTGAGAAAAAAGTAAACTCCTTTCGGTCTCCATTTAATTTCCTCCAAAGATCTGTCATACCTAACTTTTCTAACATTTTGTTTACCTCCTTAACTTCTTTCTTATTTATTTTGTGGTTTGATTTATCAAGTTCTGAGAGAGGGAGGTTGAGATCCCCCACTAGTGTCATTTGGCTGTCTATTTCTTCTTGCATCTCTCTGAACTTTTCCTCTAGGAATTTCCATGCTATACCACTTGGTGCATATATGTTTAGTATTGATATTGCTTCATTATCTATGGTACCCTTTAGGAAGATATAATTTCCTTCTTTGTCTCTTTTAATTAGGTCTATCTTTGCTTTTACTTGGTCTGAGATCAGGATTGCTACCCCTGCTTTTTTTTGTTAACCTGAAGGATAATAGATTCTGCTCCAGCCTTTTACCTTCACCCTGTATGTATCTCTATGTTTTAGATGTGTTTCTTGTATACAACATATTGTTGGATTCTGATTTTTAATCTAGTCTGCTATCTGCTTCTGCTTTAATTTAGAGTTCATTCCATTCACATTCACAGTTAAAATAACTAATTCTGTATTTCCTGCCATCTTATTTACCCTAGCTTATGATTTTCTCTTTCTTATCCCCTTTCCCTCCTTCCTACTATTTTGCTTTTGATAACCACTTCCCTCAAACAATCCTTCCCCTTTAGAGCCCCACCCACCCCTTTTTTCCCCCTTTCCCTCCTGTTTCCTTATAAATACATCTATTATTCCCTCAGAGCCAAATCTGATGAGATGAAGATTAACCCAATTCTCATTCCCCTCCCTTTTTTCCCCTCAATCATTATAGGTTTTCTTTGCCTCTACATGTTATGTAATTTCCCTTATTTTACCTCCTTTTCCTCTTCTTCCAGGGTTATCCCTTTTCTACCTCTAATTTTTTTTCAGTTTATCATATTATAATAATTATAAAATCACAATACTCCTATCATAATAAATATAAAATCACAGTAATCATATCATAATCATAATGTAATAATAGATTCATAAAATCAACCCTCATTCTATAAGTATCTCTAACATAAATATAGTTTTCAAGAGTTTTTTTTTTCTTGTTACCTTTTTATGTTTCTCTTGTGTTCTGTGTTTGTAGATCAAATTTTTTGTTCAGTTCTGGTCTTTTCAATAGAAATAGGTGAAATTCTCCTATATCATTGAATGACCATCTTCTTCCCTGGAAGATAATGCTCATTCTAGCTGGGTAACTTATTCTTGGATTTAATCCAAGTTCCTTTGCCCTTTGGAATATCTGATTCCAGGCCCTTTGATTCTTCAAAGTAGAAGCTGCTAGGGCCCGTGTGATCCTAATTGTGGCTCCCCGATATTTAAATTGTTTCTTTCTGGCTTCTCGTAATATCTTTTCCTTGTTATGATAGTTCTGGAATTTAGCCACGATATTTCTGAGGGACTTAATTTTTGAGTTTCTTTCAGGAGGTGATCGGTGGATTGTTTCCAGGAGTATTTTGTCTTCTGGGTCCAAAATATCAGGGCAGTTTTCTTTTATGATTTCCTGGAAGATAGTGTCTAGGTTCTTTTTTTCATCATGGCTTTCAGGAAGCCCTATAATCCTTAGATTGTCTCTCCTAGATCTATTTTCCAGGTCAGTTGTTTTTCCTAGGAGATATTTCATGTTTTTCTCTATCTTTTCATTTTTTTGTTTTTGTTTAACTGATTCTTGAAGTCCTGATGAGTCATTCATTTCCAATTGTTCGATTCTAATTTTTAATTTCTTATTTTCTTCAGTTACTGTTTTTCGTTCCTTTTGCAATTGACCAATTACATATTTTATTCATTGCATTCTTTTTCTATTTTTTCTATTTTATTTTGCAGTGATCTCATTTCGTTTCCCCATGTTTCTTCTAACTCTCTTTTAAGATTTTTTATGCAATCTTCAAAGAAAGCCTTGTGACATGGAAACCAGTTTATGTCTCTCTTTGGGGCTTTTTATGGAGTTGCTTTACCTTTAGGGGCCTCAGGATTTGAGCTCTGTTCTACCCTCTCTCCATAAAAGTTGTCTATGGTGTGAGCTCTTTTTATTCATTTTTTTTAAAGATGTGAGGTCTGTTTAAGGCAAAGGTGGGACAGCTGCTTTAATTTGCCCTGGGGCAGTTCTGCTGATTGAATTATTTCAGGTACTGGGCAGTTCTGCTGATTGAATTATTTCTGGTGCTGATCAGTCGTGCTGACTGATTGATCATCCTAGCGTGCTGTGTAATGGCAGCTGGTTCCTATGCTCATCAGAGGTTCAGTGGTTCTTTGATTTCCTTTCTCAATGTACCTTGATTTGCATTGGTCTTAAAGAATTACTATACTATTAATATTGAGATTATATTTTCAAAGTTTGATTTAAAATGAATGCATTAGAGAATACCCCTTCAAACTAAATAGCTTATATTACATTACAAATTGTGAATCAGTCTTTAGCAATACAAATTCTGAAAAAAAAATGTTTCATCAGTTCAGTGAAGGAAGTTTGGAGTTTTACTTCTGACACATATTGATATTGTGTTTACCTATTACTGTTTTAAGTTATTAAACTCAAATAAAAATGCAAATTCATATGGCAACCCAAAAATTTAGTATTATCTATGTTGCATTATTTATTTATTTATTTTATTAAATATTTCCCACTTATATTTTCATCTGGTTCAGCCCTCAATAGACAGTTTGACACCTCTGCTTTAGGCCCAGAACGTGCCAATCTTCAATATAAAGAAAGTTTCCTTAATATAGATTTCAAAAAACAAAGTAAAAACCAAACAAACCTTCCCCCCTAAAAAAAAAAAAAAAAGCAAAACAAATAAAAAAAAAATCCCAGAGGAGATTTTCTGATATTATTGTTAGTGGTCTAGTCTCATACTTCCATACTCTCTCAATGCATAAATTTGAGTTCCTGGTAGTTATGTACACTTAAAATACAAAATACTTACATGAGAATTTCAGAGAAAAATTTGTTCCAGTAATTTTTAACCCTCTGGCAAATTCTTACAGAAATAGGTTTTCAGGTTTTTTTCTAAAGGAACAGGTAATGGCTGATAATTGAACCCCAAATTAAATTTATAGGGGAGACTAATTTTGGCACATGTTCTACCACCATTATGAAGTTTAAAAAAAGAAAAGATCTGTTGAAATGTGTATTTATGCACATTTTCTTCCAAATGGTAGCAGCTGGCTCTTAAAGTGTACTCTTGGTAAGATCTCAGTGACTTTGTTTGAGATATTTAAAACTAAATGGGGAATATGTTGGAAAAGGAAATCGAATTTAAAAATATTTATGAGTAAACCTGCATATATATCCTAGATGAACAACAACATGCTCTGAAAATGTTCAAAAGATGCTTCCTAAATAACTTCTTAAAGCATTGAGCAGATGCTCCCCCTGAAAATTGTGTTCCTATAGTAAATTTGATTTCTTGTAGAACATTCCATCTCTTATTTATTTTATTACCCCAAGAAAATTAAACTACTTTTTCTGATTTTGAAAATTGGAAAGGATAATGAGTAGAAAGGAGTTCATTTATAGGCAAGTGAATTAATGGCTTTACTGAAGTATCATTGGATGAGTTAGCTTCCTCACCCTCCTAAGAGATATTATTTCAGTTGTCTCTGTTAACTTCTTGTTATCTGATGAATTTAACAAAAAGTAAAATCAATACAATATTCCTGCTTCTGGAAAATTTGCAGGTCTTAAAGTCTGGAGCAGGGGGAGAGAACAAACCAAATAAAAACTCAACTACATTCCATTTAAATGTGCCATCATAATGTGGTCGGAAACATATGTTGTTTGTGGAGAATATAACAATGTTTCATATAAGGCAAGAAGTTTAAAAAATAAAAATAAACATTTTATAGAAAAGTACAAAAATATACATTTTTTTAGAAAAGTATAATATGCAAAAGTACAATAGATATTGACTTCAGAAAACATTTTTTTTCAGAAGAAAAAATATTGTCTCTAATCACTTTTATGATGGAAGCATAAAAGAAAATAAAAGGAAAAATATAGTTAGTGGGAGTCATTTTATTTTACAATTAAATTACTTTGAACATGTTCAGTATTTGTAAATATGGGAAAAAATAGAAGACAAATAATATAACACAATATATTTCTCTCCTATTTAATAGATGAGTAATGTGAGGACAAAAATGAAATCAAAAGAGTTGGTCAAGATCGTTATAAAAAAGAATATGATAGCAAATATATACATACATACATATGTATGTATATTTATGTATATATCTCATAATATTTTTCAAAAATAGGAAGTGGCAAAGATCGGTTTTATCTTGGAGAGGGAGAAGAGATCAAAGAAGGTATCATGAAACTAGCCTTGAAGAATGACAAGGAATTCCATAAACAGATTAAATGGAAAAATTATATTCTCCATTTGTTTATGTATAAGGTCAAGGAATTGAGTCAGTTTAAATAAAAAAATTTTAATGAAAAAAAATCAAGTGAACTAAAACTAGAATAACAGAATTACTCAAGGTATTTTCAGGTCTCCAGGCCAACTTTTGTTATAGAACAGCAGTAATATGCTGTTGATTCTCAAAGCTATTTGGGAAAAGATAATCTTTCCTAGTACTCTACACTATCCTTTAGTGACTCATAATGGTGCCTTAGGAAATATTCTGAACTTCTAATTAGTCTTTATTGACAGTTCTTTGTCTTTCCTAGATACTTGAACAGTAAGAAGTAAAACACTTCCTCAGGGACTTTAATTAACAACAGGCAGTTGCAAATTTTAGTGAGGTTCTGGAGGGGTTAAATAAAATAAATGAATGAAAAATAATTTATCAGTGCTTATTCTGCATTTTCCAACACTTGATCAAATGCTGGGAATACAAATAGAAAAAAGTTTCAGCTTACTCTCAAGGAGCTTAAATTCTAATTGGGGAACACAATATAGAAAGAACTCATAAAAATATTAATTTGGGTGTTAAATGATTTTGGTGAAAGTATATATGTTGTAAACTGTATTTTTAAACTACATAAAATGGAAAAATTGCTAAGAGAAGAAAACATGTATACCTACATTGTGTGAAAAATGCATAAGAAGTTTACATTGAATTAAATACAACACTAACCTAATCCTCCTAATAATTTTTCCACAATACATATAATATTGGCAAGCATAAATTGAAGAAAACAAAAACAAAGAAGTTTGTGCTTTTCCACTGCATTTTAGAGATGAAAATATTGATGGCAAATGAAGGAAGAGATGATAGAATTGCTTGGAATTTGTTTTCTGTATATTGAATCTCCCAAACTATGTAGTAGTACTGTGATATTCCACGGTTAGTGGTCTGCAAGCCTAAGTTTTCCTTTCTCATTTATTAAATATAATGTATACATGACATTCTACTTTTCTATATTTATCACAAACATCAAAAAATGATGTTTTTTTTCAAGATCACAAAGGAAATGATCATTTTTCTTTATCCTCAGAATATTATTAGGTGACTTGGATTCTTCATTTTATAGCAGGAAAGAGTCTTTATTTAAGCATGGAACATAGAAAATTTTGCCCCATGATTTTTTTTCTGTTACTATCTTTTAGAGGCCAAATTGCACTAGAGAACAGAAAAAAGAACCACTAATGAGAAGAAGAAAAAAGATAACAAACTCATCGCTAGTGGAGGAGTAACTAGCACACTAAGGGAATCCCAGCCAGGAGCAAGTACAGTAGGTTCTTTGTGTGCCCTGAGAGTTTTATTGTAACTTTGAAGGCCTAAATAGAAACATGAACTCTTGGGCATACTGCTGATTGATGTAATGGTTGCTGTGAATCTGAGAAATTGAAAGAATAGCATAGAGCTATAGGTCATGCTTACTTTGACTTGTGATAAACAACTTAACACAGAGGAGAGCAGAGAAATGGCAGCCCTTAGTGTTTTAGTACCAGAGGAAAATGAGTCACATGAGTACAAATCATACACTCCTATGCATATATATAGTCATATTTTAGTCTATTTTGTATACATATATGATTTAGTCACCTTAGTTGTAAGCAAATCATTTGTTCATATGAAATAGACTGAAAATATAAATAACTCTTGTGTTCCATTATTATGGCAAAAATAAACACCTCATTAGTTATAGAAAAAGATTTTTTACTATTTTTGTTTTGCTGTTTTATTTTTATTTATTTATTTATTTATTTTTTGGCCAGTGGTTCCATTAGGTTCAAGTAAGATAATAACATATTACCAGCTATTACAACATTTCGAGAAAATCATGGAATAACAAACAAATTGAAATAAAGCATTATGGTTAAGATTTGATTAGAAAAAATAAATCCACAAAAAGTCTAAGGTTACTGGAAATCTTTAATTAATACACACTCTAGTAATTATATTTGATACCAAAGAAATATTAATAAGTAGATAAAAATGCTTAGGCTGGAATTTTTTTTAATCTTTTTTTTTTAAATTTCTTAGAATGAATCAAACCAGCAGGCCAATAGTACAAATCACATAATTGTAATAGCGATTATGAATGAATGCATTCTCCCACATTATAATTTCAGTATCAGCATACAGAATGGTAGCCATGTGGTAGCAATTGCCATGGTAGGTGGGGCTATCAAGAAAACTTTCTAAGGAAGAGGATCAATCACTCCATGGAATAAGAAATTTAGGAAAGCTTATTTTTTAAATTATATAAAGAATTTGAAAGATAATATCAGAATCAAGATGACTCAAATAGTAAAAATCTCAAACATTATATTGCATAATTAAAGGCAACAAAAAGTGAAACATATTGAAAAGAATTCAATAAACAAAAGTTTATCCTAATGTATTTTTTTTCCTTTATTCAGCAATTAAAAGGTTAAGGCAATACAAGTGGTTTAAACAACAAAGACAGCAACAACACACACACACTCACACACACACACTCACACACACATGCATAAAACCCAAACAAATATCAGACAAAACTTCATTACGAAGACTTTAGAATTAAAGAAAACAGAGTCAAGAGAGAACACTTTAAGAACAAAGAAGTGGAAAATTTGTGATCATCCTTGTCATAAACCTATGATCCTCTATATCTACAAAATCCAAAACAATGAAAATACAAGTCATATCAATTAAGAATCATAAAGTCTGTGCTATAAGGAGAATTACATAAGAGAGTGGATTAACATGTTAGCCTCACTAAAAAATCAGAAAAATGTATATTTGGATAATACACATCATTTCAAACTCAAATACTTCTCATTGGTGTATTATTAGGAAAGCACCATCTCAGTAATACTTATCAATGAGCATCTTCCCAGAAATCAACTTTATTTTCCCTATTCTTAAGAAATGATATCACAAATATTTTACCAGAAAATAAGAAAACTTGCAAACCACATAATTAGCTAGTTGTAGGTTTATATATTTTATCAAAGTATTCACAATTTCTCTCTCCCTGAAGATATGTAGTTCTAAGAATTCATTAAAAATAAGATATTGAATGAATAGTAAAAAAAAAGTGCACAAAAATTCCAGATATGTAAAAAACAAATTATGACTAATTTTGCAAATACTTTTAAGGTGCTATGATATTTCATACCCTTTTCTTTTTTTATGGCAAGTCTTTTTTCCTTGTCTTATTTATATACTAGAAACATAAAATAGGCCAAAATACAGTGAAAATATCAGAGTATTGATGTCTACATGGTTAAATTTTTCACCAATTTTTTCTTTGTAAGAAAGAAGAAAAGAGAAAAAAAATTATATTAAGACATAAAAGGAAAGAAAGAAAACAAAAAGAAGAAAAAGGAAAAGTAAAGAAAAGAAAAGGCCACAGTGAATAGATATTCACTTCAACTTCCTTTCTCAGAATGTAATCATGATCACATTCAAACAGAGAGACCTGATCCATGGAGCATGACACCAACTACTCAGCTGACCTGATTAACTGAGCAACACCAACCACCAACAGAAATTTACAAGAGTGGAAGGAAAAAAAAACCCAAAATTACAAGGTCCTGATTTTTTTTCTTCAAAAGTGTTTTAAAAAGGAAAATTTATTTGTATTTTGTTTGCAGTTTGTATTTTTGTACATATTGTTAGGGGCATCAGCCATTTTTCTGTGATCTCAGACGACTAATCTTTGGGGTCTATCTCTATCATAACAGAGAAGGTACTTTTGACTTTATTTATCATGTGAACATGTTCATTTCAAAATGTGCTGGAGAAAGAAATGGCAAACTACTCCAGTATCTTTGCAAAAACAAAACAAAACAAAACAAACAAACAAAAAAAACAACAAATTGGGGTATATAGAGTTGGCCATGACTGAAAACAATTGAATAACAATATCTTAACATAAATTTAATTCTTAATCTCATATCTTTAAAAATTATGATTTATAAGTTAAAACATTTTGTCATTTATTGTATATGGCATATGCTTTGTGGTCTCTCCCAGTAAGAAATTAAACAAGTATTTCTTGTGGACTCATCTTTCAATGATATAAAAATATTATTCATACATATTAAGTAAACAAACAAAAAATATAAAACAAGAAAAGTTACAATTAGAGTTTGAAATTGAATCTGGAGGTCATATTGAACCAACGGATAAAAGTGAACATGGCAAATTCCTTGGTCTCTTCCAGGTAAAACACTTTAAGCATAAAGATATGAAAGAGAAGACTGTAGCTGAATATATTAAGAGACTTAATAGAATCCTGAAATCAAAACTGAATGGGAAGGAATTGTTTAAATCAATAACACCTAAGCAATAACAATCTTAACCATAACCAATTTGGAAAGTATCCTACAATATTCACTAAATACAGGGTATATCATCCTAAGGGAGCAAGAATAAAATTAGCATTTCCTTGCCCCAAAAAATAGAAACAAGAGCATTGATAGACATTCTTAGAATGCAAACTAAATAAGTCAAAAAAGAAAGCTTTTTTTAAGAGATATTTTTGGAACAGGCAGATATTGCTGAGCATCTAAAGAAGCTTATGACAGGCATATACTTTGAATTTGTTGAATGGAATCAAATTTTAATAATTTCTGGAGGAGAGGGTTTCATGATAGATACTTAAAATGTTAGCAATCCCAGAAATTACAGAATAGTTAGCATTAAAAAGCCTAGACATAATGATGAATGTAAATAATGTAGGGAAACTATGGAAAATATGTTGAATTCATTGTTGGATGTAAAACTTTGGCATTCTTTTGATACTTAGAAAGCCAAAATCACATGGCTAAAATGAGGAGAAATTCATTGTGTTTACCTTTATAAACTAAGAGAAGACAAATCCCAGTGATAGGAATATAAACAGCATATAAAACATGCTGAAGAATTCAATACAAGAAAGATAATAAAACCTAAACATCATTCCAGAAAGAAATGTTGCCCACAATGGTTTAGATAGAACATTGATCAAGAAACTTTGAGAAACTATTTTGATAAATGTTGTCATATCAAATATTTATAATTTCTAAATTATGTTGAAAAGCTTTCAAAATCTAAGAGTTTAGCAGAAGAAATTAAAACAACTTAGAAATAAGATGAAGTAAATATCCTATCATGTTTTCCTCTCTACTACTCCAGATTGCCTCAAAGACACTTTAGAAGCCTGTAATTCAATAATTTCATTTAATTATTCAAATATGTGTATTTAGTTGAGCAATGTTGATAAAACTGCTAAAACTTATCCTCAGGTAAAGGGTGTAATTGAATCTATTTGTTCCTGAATACATGGTCAACACTTTATCCAATATGGTCAACCCCAGTATTTTTCTATATATTTCTCAGAGACATAGAGAAAAACAGATAAGAGAGTAGAGTACACATGTTAAAACATGTTAGACATTGGATAAAGTTGTCATTGCTTTAAAAGCCTTAAAAAATGAAATCTTGTTTTTGTTACTTATTTTGACAGCTTAGTGGCACAGTGGCTAGGGCCTAGAGTCAGGAAAAAGAGTTCAAATGTGGCTTCAGATACTAGCTATGTGATCTTTTCTCAACTTTAAAATAGGAATAAAAATAATACCTATTATATTAGGTTGTTGTGAATATCAAATGTGATAATATTTCCTTAAAAAGTGCTTAATACAGTGATTGTCACCTAGTAAACATCTTATAAAATGGATTGGGAATGCCCTATCTTTAGGTCATAGAAAGAATATAAAATTATTTGCTAAGGCAACCACAGGTGATTGATAATGAGCTAAAACCTAATTACATCAATCTCCCACTGCTTGAGTTTTATAAGTTGATAATTTTGTATGGCGCAGAAATGATGTTATAGATATCCAAATGACCCTTAGCAGAAGTTCCCCATTCCTGATATAAATACATATTTTTGTTTATTATTTTTATTATTTTTACTTGTAATATCAGTTATTTTCTTTGTGAAAAGTTCTTTCAATTTGGACATCTGAACTAGTCAATAGCCAGAAAATAATTCTTATTAGATAAAATATATTTAAATGACATGTGCTTTTCAAATGTCTTTTCTTTAAACCAAGTGATGAAAGGAAATCTAGAATTAAAATCAAATGACATGGCTCTGTCACAAAGTTCAAATAATTTTACCTCTTTAGGTCCCTCAGTTTCTTCACCTTTAAAATAAAAATAACAATGCATGCATTATCTTTTCCATGAGGGCATTGTGAGGAAAATGCTTTCAAAGATGAAATGTATTTTTTAAATGTTAGTTATTATTATCATTGATGCTCCTGTATGAAAGGTGGCAGATGAATCATCGGTGATTCACAAAGCTGGCATTACTGATAAGTGATGGACGACCCTACTAAACACATTGTTTCACAAAGGATGACCCAAGTACAAGTGGGTGACTAAAAACAGTAAGCAGATGTAGGAACAAGACTATTTTGTTATCAATAGAAACCATGAGAACAGAATTTTCAGTTCTGGTGACTTTATTCTCTTCACTATCAAACCAAACAGCAAATTGTACTTAATAAATGAAAGCATGAATCAGTATTTTGGTGGATAAACTGACCAAATACATGACTTTGAGTTTCCCCATTTCAAAGTCAATGGAAAATTATCAAAATACTGAAATTTCACATTGAAGTGTTCTTCCTTACATTCCATTCTATAGCACACTAGAGGCTGATTTTTGAGTAGGCAAAGTTGTGTTATAACAAAAAACATAGTACTTGTAATCTTTGGGATTTATGGAATGTTCTTTCAGGACCAAATTTCAGGACATTTGTACAACAAATTAAAGGTCAGAATTTTAGACACGGAATCTACCTTAAGTATTAAAATTAAATCTTGGGGAAAAAATAGACTACTATGATATTTTTGGAGTGTTTTTCCAATTGAAATTTTATTTTTTTCTTAACATTCACATTATTAAGAAGATGATACATTGGTACATTGGTACTAAAAGATCAGATCATTCATTTACTCAATAAGGGGTACTTCAGAGTTTTACTTTAATGTAGATCACAATACTATGTTATTAACATAGACCACAAAATTGGCTCTGCGGTTTTAAAGATGTCATATTTAGATGACAGTGAGATAACAACGGTGCAAAACAAAACATGAGAAGAACTGAAATTCCACATTTGGAGTGCAAATTAGAGCAGTTTATTGGCCAACAAAGTCATTCTTCTCATTCTGTTCACCCCAAAAATAGAAATGAAGGAAAATAATATGTATAAATTTTCACTTTTTATGAATCTATTTCCTGGAACAATGTAGTCCATGTTGTACTTCTGATGTGCAGCTACATGATTGACAAGGTGAAACTTTTCATAGGTGGTTCATTGCAAGAGAAAATTGTAAATTAAGTTCTACTAATGGGTCATACAGTGGACAATTTTATGGAAATAGAACTGTCAACACTGCAGAGACATCTTCAGATCTTTTTGATGTTATTTTCATTGAAATATCTTTGGATCCTTTTTTGACCTGATTTCTAAAATCATACTCAATGAACTACATATTGACCTAAGAAATAACAGATTCTTTAAGTGACATTTAGAAACTGTCACCAAAATCTTGCAAAAATCATGATGTGGTCACAGCAGATAAATTGTACTTTACTTGTGGGTTTAAATTAGACAGTTGTACTTTTGTTGTTGTTCAATAATGTCTAACTCTTTGGTACTCTCACTCTGTCTCATATATATATATATATATATATATACATATACATGTAAATATGGATAGATACATAGATACATAGATAGATACATAGATAGATACATAGATAGATAGATAGATAGATAGATAGATAGATAGATAGATAGATA
>JAJPUD010030424.1:0-13184 GCA_023553655.1 Myrmecobius fasciatus | reverse complement strand
ATTTTCCAGGTCAGTTGTTTTTCCTAGGAGATATTTTATGTTTTTCCCTATCTTTTCATTTTTTTTTTGTTTTTGTTTGACTGATTCTTGAAGTCTTGATGAGTCATTCATTTCCAATTGTTTGATTCTAATTTTTAATGTCTTATTTTCTTCAGTTACTGTTTTTAGCTCCTTTTGTAATTGGCCAATTGGTTCCTTGTAGTCTTTTTCCATTTTATTTTGCAGTGATCTCATTTTGTTTCTCCATGTTTCTTCCAACTCTCTTTTAACATCCTTAATGTAATCTTCAAAGAAAGCCTTGTGACATAGAGACCAGTTTATGTCTTTCTTTGAGGCTTTTTCTGGAGTTGCTTTACCTTTAGGTGCCTCAAGATTTGAGGTCTGTTCTTCCTTCTCTCCATAAAAGTTGTCTATGGTGAGAGCTCTTTTTTGGTTTTTTATTCATTTTTTTTAAATGTATGAGGTCTGTTTAAGGCAAAGGTAGGACAGCTGCTTTAATTTGCCCTGAGGCAGTTCTGCTGATTGAGTTATTTCAGGTGTTGGGCAGTTCTGCTTTTATTTGCCCTGGGGCAGTTCTGCTGATTGAATTATTTCAGGTACTGGGCAGTTCTGTTGATTGAATTATTTCAGGCGCTAATCAGTTCTGCTGATTGATCGCCCTAGGGTGCTGTGTAATGGCAGCTAGGTCCCATGCTCATCCGGGGTTCAGTGATTCACAATCTACCCCCCACAAAAGGCAGACCCTCTAAACCACCTGCCCACAATCAGGACAGATTGGTCCAAGAGGCCGCAGAAGACTCCCAGGTGTGTGAAAAGCACAACGCTCCCACTCCTGTTCCAATTCCTGTGCTGACTCCTGCTCCAGCTCCCTGCTCCAGCTCCCTGCCCTGGTCTCCCCTGTGCTGCAGTCTGGGTTCAGCTGACCACCCCTCTCCCTGATTGAAACATACCTGTTTTGAAGTTCTTCCAGAGCATCTTCTTCTAGAAACGTGTTGTCCTCCAGATATTGTGGATATTTTTGCTTTAAAATAAGTCTAGAGGCTTCATATGTTGTTGGTTTGAGGGAAGGTTAGAGGAGGTTACAAAGACTCCTGTCTGATCTCTGCCATCTTGGCTCTTGAGCAAACATTTGGGTCTTTTTCTAAATAACTTTCTGTGTACTAGGAAGAATTCGCCTCATACTTATGACAGTGATTACATAGTGACCATTAGGTGATAGCCTAAGTATTCTCTTTAGAAAGAAGTAAAACATCTTTTACCAATAAATACATAAAAGCAAGCAAGCAAATAAATAAACAAATGAAATAAAAGCAAAGAAAAACCAAAAAAAACCAAACCACCCAAACCAAAACAAAATAAAAACCCAAAAATAAAACAAAATAAACAACAACAAAATATCAACAACATCCTCATCCCAAATCTCCAGGGCTAGTCAAACAACCCCAACAATTTCTCAAGTCAATCCCTGAAGTATACATCCCTATTGGAGTATATGGGTGTTCAAGTATCTGTGATGGGAGACCTAACCTGTCCTTTTCAGTCCTGTTTCCCACTTCTAGTAGCCACTTGCCACCCATTCTCACTTGTGGCTTTAAGGACCATAACCCTAGAAACCATTTGAACAGATGGGCAAAACTAGGTTAAAGGTAACTGAGGGACAACAAGCCTGTGCTGACATCCCCAAACAAAATGGGTAGATAAGAACAATTTGTTCCAATAGCCACTGAAAGTGGCTGAAATAGTTACTATGAAGTGATAAGACTTTAATTAGACATCAAAGATAATAAGGTCATTCCTTGCACCTTAAGACATCACCATTTTGGGGCAGCTAGGTGGCACAGTGGTTAGAGCACCAGCCTTGAAGTCCCGAGAACCTGACTTCAAATCTGGTCTCAGACACTTCCTAGCTGTGTGACCCTGGGCAAGTCACTTAACCCCAACTGCCTCAGCAAAAAGCAAAAAAAAAAAAAAAAAAAGATATCACCATTTGTCTTAACTTTTATCTACTCACTGAACTCTGATAATTCTGGAAGAGTGAGGCTGTTGATCACACAAATCTGCTTCACTTTAATCCAATTTATTCATAATTCAAAAGATATCATCCATTATCACTTAACCATTTTTTTCCTCAAAGGCACATGTTAACAGGCAAGTGTCAAAGCAGCAGGTATGGATATAATGGGAGCTGTGGTTACAACCCTGCACATAAATACCTGAGACCAAAGGGTCCCCCTTTTTTGGACTGAAGTGGCAGATTCAACAGCCTTCTAGGTTTCAGAAGAGCTTTAAAAAAACAAACTTGACTGCTCACCTCTTGACAAGAAGAAAGGGTTAGAAAAGATGCCATAAAAATTGTTTTCTTGACCCAATCCTGGCCTGCTTTACATGGCAAGAAGAGATCCTATTTTGTTGTTGAAACACATATATACACAGACACACCTTATATAATTTATGAAAACCCCGAGACCCTCATCATCAGTTCTTTGAAAAGAACTATGAGACTATCACACATGGTAGAGGGACCTTGGGAGGAATGAAGTTTGACAAAGTCACTTACTACTGAAGACTTGTGTTGACTTGTGATTTTTCCATAACCAACACTACCTTTCATTTTCTTTAGCACATTAAAACTCCATGGATGATTGGATAAGATGATAGGAAAAGATAATGATGAATGTTGGAGGGGATGTGGGAAAACTGGGACACTAATACATTGTTGATGGGATTGTGAACAGGTTTACATATTCTGGAGAGCAATTTGGAACTTTGTTCAAAAAGTTATCAAACTGTGCATACCCTGTGACCCAGCAGTGTTTCTATTGGGCCTGTATCCCAAACAAATCTTAAAGGAGGGATGTGCAACATGTGCAAAAATGTTTGTGGCAGCCCTTTTTGTAGTGCCTAGAAACTGGAAACTGAAAGGATGCCCATCAATTGGAGAATGGCTGAATAAATTATGGTATATGAATGTCATGAAATATTATTGTTCTGTAAGAAATGATCACTATGGCTCTCTTCAACAATGAGGTGATCCAGGCCAGTTCCAATGATCTTGTGATGAAGAGAGCCCTCTGAATCCAGAGAGATGACTGTGGGAGCTAAGTGTAGATCACAACGCAGCATTTTCACTCTTTTTTTGTTTGCTTCCAGTTTACTTTCTCTCTCATTTTTTTTCTGGATTTTTCATGTGCAGCAAGATAATTGTATGAACATGTATGCATATATTGCATTTAACATGAATTTCTACCATGTTTAACATATAATGGACTGCTTACCATTTAGGGGAGAAGGTGGGAAAGGGGGGAAATTGGAACACAAAGTTTTGTTAGGGTTAATATTGAAGAATTATCCATGTATAGGTTTTGAAAAATAAAGCTTTAATAAAAAAATTAAAATTCCATGGATGTATTCTCTCACTGGCATTTTTTCATCTATTTATCTATCCATCTATCTACTATCTATCTCTACATCTACATATCTATCTATCCAATAGGATAATATGACAAAATAATAGAATAGAACTTCCCAACATATAGCAAAATCTTTATATAAAATATTTAATTATTTATGCATTCAGACTCATTTAAACATGTCTAATGAATGGAAACATTTACTCTATATAAACTTTATATATTTTTGTGCTTTAAAAACATTTTGTGCTTTAATACTAGATTACAACAAGTTGATATTTGAAAATGATTCCTCATTGCCAACAAGATTCTTGCCAGAGTCTTCCCTACTAGGCTGATCCTTCCTTTATCTGGAAAATAATTATCTGTCTGAGAGCCAGTGTGACTTCAGAAAGGGTTGAGGAATGGCTTGAAATGTTGTTTTCTGCCTGATAACTCCAGGAAAATTGTCAGGAACAGAATAGAGGTCTGTATGTGACATTTGTCGATCTGAATGAAGCCTTTGATATTGTCAGTCATGAGGGTTTGTGGAAGATCATGGCAAACCTTGGTAGCCCAGAGAAGTTCATCAGTTTGTATAACTGTTTCATGATAGTGTACTTGCATGGATTCTAGATAATGGACTATACTCTTGCACTCTCCTAGTCACCACTGGAGTGAAGCAACATTTCCAGCAATGTTGTCAGATGCTTTCAACAAGGTCACAAAAACAACATTGGGGTTAGCTATTGCACTTATAGTAAATTATGAAACTTGGCTATAGGCTGCAACTAAAGGGAAGGGAGAATTTCTTGCATGTATATGATTGCCCATTCAGTGCAGCATCGAAGGCTTAGATGAAATGCAGTATGGATCAGTGTTTTTGCTGCTTGTGCTAGTTTTGACCTAATAATCAACACCAAGAAAACAGAGATTCCCTACCAGCCAGCAATGCACAGTCCATATATGGAAACATTATTTAAAGCAATGGAACAATTTTGAAGACTATGGGTAAGTTTACTTACCTTGGAAGTATTTTTCCAGGGATGACCAATACTATATAGATAATAGGCTGATGCATGCATTATCAGCACTCTCTCAGAGTTTGGGAGGCTCTGAAGGATAATGTGGGAGAGAAAATTATTAGTATGCTTACCTAACTGAACTTCTACATTGCTACTATACTGTTCTCAGTGCAGTATGCCAGTGAAACCTGGACAGTATATCTCCCTGCCAGAAAACTGAAATGGAAATTTCAAGTCTGAGGAAGAACACTGCCAAGATGAAAGATCACTGAGGTACTTTCTAAAGCTGAATGCCAAGTATTCAAACTCTGTTGTAGAGAGGACAGCTCAGATGGACTATAGACATTATTTGAATGATAAACATAAGCTTGTCTAAAAGATTATATTTGTGGAAACTCCCAAGGCAATTACTCACATGGAAGTCTGAAGAAACGATACAAGGATATTCTCAAGGTCTCTATGGAGAATTTGCAATAGATGGTGTGCCTGTTCTATGAGCAAAACAGTAATGTAATACCTCAAAAGAAATATGAGATCCACAAATTTAGAGACATTTCCACTTCAAATTTGCACGTGGACTATTTGTGCTCATCATCCATAGAGCCTTGCAAGCTCATATTGTCTTGCTGGGCACAGTTGGACACATTGTGCCTTCACCTTAACGTAGTGATGTTGTTTTGGTCATCTTTGAACATGGAGGACAAGAGTCAATGTATCTCTCATTATCTTTCCTAGTTTTGCAGCTCAGTCCATCTTGGTTTTCTGCTTTATGATCTCATTATTATATTACTGTGCACAGCTATACTCAAAGACAATCAAACAAATCCAGGTGAGGTTATCCAAAATGTATTAATACAAAATTAAGTTATAAGCAGAACACCTACTTAAAGGCAAAATGTTCTGCTGTGTATCTTTCCTCCCAGTTTCAGTATTTTATCTCCTCTATGATTTCTTACTGTTCATGAGGAATGTCACTGAAAAGTTTGTTTTCTTAAATCCATAGGTTTCTGATATGAGCCATACACTAAAGTGAAATTGGGACGTTCTGGAGTGTCTGGGCAATGGAAGACATTTGAAGTTGTGAAAAAGAAATTACTCTAAGAAACAGTTGACACCAGAGGAAGAGCCCCACATCTTCTAAAACTAATGAATGCAGTTTCAATCATTATTATACAACACATTATTTTGGAGTGGTCTGCGCCAATGAAGACACAACAAAAATCATTGGACATATGTATTGAAAGAAACTAATAGATAAAATAAACATCTCTTGTTAATCAAGATCAGTGGAATAGACTATATACAAGGACTGTGATTTTGATTTGGAGAGACCTTAAAACTAAGTCACCAGATTATTTAATTCCATTACTTCATATTTATGGTGTTCTAAAAATACAATTTGGATAGTGCTGACCTTTCTAATTAGATATATTTTCCAGTTATCTTGGCTTGTAAATACCATTAAGAGTAGTAGAAGACATAAGACTATGACATAAGTAAGAACAGAGCTCTAGTCCTTACTTGGGCATTTATTATATATGAGACCTTAAAAAGTCATCACTTTTTTTAAACTCTGAATTTCACTTTCTTCTTCTGTAAAATAGGGAGAATAATACTAGTACATCTAACAAGGATATTTGTTATGAGGAAATGAGACTATACACTACTATGGAAATGCGAATCAATATTACCACATGTACCCAAACCCAGTTGTATGATAAAAGAAGATTTAAAACTTCACAACAAGTAACAGAAGTTTTAAAACAAAACATTAACAAGTGATGCAGGTTTATCTGGTATTTTCATATGTAGCTTGAGCATCTAAAGAATAACTAATGCTTTGCTGAGAAGTTTCAGTGTATGAATCTATGCACTGAGTTTGACTTCTTCTGGGAAGATCAGTTAAATTCAAATAACAGTTCATTTATTCATTTGTCCTAATGATCTATTATTATGATAAAACTCTTAGCTAAGCAAAAAAGAGTTTGCTCTCTGAATTAAAATGTTAATGAAAGGGTACTTAATAAATTGAATTAATTTTGTTCACTTCATGATAATATTAATAACTATTTTATCATTAGTTATTTCTTATACATGATTTGTTTTAGCAAGAATATGTTGTTATTTCTAAGGACATAGCTTCTTGTATGTAGGAACTCATTGCACAGATACTTAATATAATGCTTTCTTTTCTATGGACATACTATAAGTTGAATATTTAGCAGAAGATAGTAAATTTTAGGAAGGGCATTGACAAAATAGTGTGTATAAAGGGAAGAGTAGGAAGAAGGAAGAGCATAAGCATTTATTAATCATCTACTTTAATACAGACACTTTATTAAGCACTTTACAAATACTATTTTATTTGATCCTCACAAAAAAACCCTAAGAACTTGATGCTATTATTAGCACTATTTTAAAGTTGTGTAAAATAGAGGTTAAGTGATTGGTCCAAGGTCATTGAGGTATTTTTCCAGGGATGACCAATACTATATAGATAATAGGCTGATGCATGCATTATCAGCACTCTCTCAGAGTTTGGGAGGCTCTGAAGGATAATGTGGGAGAGAAAATCTTTACTAACTTAAAAATGCCATGTTCTTTCAAATAAGCCTCACATGGCAGAACTTTCTATCTCCTCACCACTCTGTTGGTTAAAATAGCTAAACAGTGCATTAATGAAGTACTGGGAATGTATTGAATAGACCTGAGTACTCATTCCCAGTACTTCATTAATGCACTGTTTAGCTATTTTAACCAACAGAGTGGTGAGGAGATAGAAAATTCTGCCATGTGAGGCTTATTTGAAAGAACATGGCATTTTTAAGTTAGTAAAGATTTTCAGAAAACAAAATAGATATATTCAGTTATCTCAAGGGTAGAGTTTATTTTACTTTTGTTTTTGTAAGTCCAGCATGACAGGCATATATTAAGTGAATAATATTAGGTGAGAATGTTTTTTGATCAATATATTGATGATTGGTTGATTCAAATAGTTAAGTACCATCTATGGGAAAAGAATTAGACTTGTATGTGGCCTTAAAAGCAGAACAAGGAACAACAGTGGAAGGTTCAGAGAGACAATTTTAGAAGCTAAATAAGGGAGGTATGTGTGGGTGTGTCAGTGGCTGTCTGTGGTGAGTGCTGCAAGGCAGAGGGAAAAACAAAACAAAACAAAATTTCCAAATCATTCAAACTGTACATAAGGGTAATTGGCCAGATGCCTCGGGAAGTAATGTATTTTCCATGACTGAAATTCTAAAAGTAGAAATTGAATTACCATTGGTCAAGCATCAGAAGGAGACACTTCCTGCTTAGGTAAGCATTGTGAGACTAGATAAATTCGAAGATACTAATAGTAATTATTTTAATTTTTTTTTAAATTTCAAATAAATACAAAATAAAAAAAAAATAGAAAATGGAAGACAGAAAAAAAAAAAAAACATTGTCAAATGCCCAGCAGAATATTAGGGAGGATTCAAAATACATAACTAAAATTTTCCATTTCAAGAACGCACATATAAAAATAGAAGAGATTATATATTCATGACTGTACATCTCTGCTTCCTTATAGGTTATTCTTTTCTACTCTGCTGTGCAATTTTTACTTTATACATTTTTCCCCTATTCATCTCCCCACCTCCTCCAAGTAGTCTAAAGTTAAGAAAAGTATATTTATATAATCATACACACACCAAATTCTCACACACACACACACACCACACACATAAATTCACATACCTATATATATATATATACATGTATTTACACATATTTAGGCATGCATCTAAAACAATTTATATGATTGACATAAATGATATATAAGGAAGATTGATCTTTTGATTAAATATTTACATTTGACTTTGTGTTAGATCAATGATTATTACCCCTAATTTTTTTCCTAATGAATTCACTCCTGATCCTTGTTTTAGTGTTTGTATGTTCCTTGTATTTCCTATTCCTACTAGCTCTTTTTCTTTCATTCTACCCCTTAATTTTCCTTGCTATTCCTTAATCACCCCCACCCATAGATTCTTCCCTTATCTTCACTTCCCAGCTTTTCCATCCAACTATATCATATTCCCATTAATCTATACACTTTATCCCACTATTGTTAATCTAAACATCCTTCTTTACCCCACCTTATCCTATACTATTCTTTCCCTTCCTCTTTATCCCTTTTCCATTAATCTACATACTTTGTCCCATTGCAATATATTTACATAATCTTATATACCCCAATTATCTATTCCTTCACTCTTTATTGCTTTATGAATTTGGAGGGTGCTATACTTTTCAAGGTGTGTATATATATATATATATATATATATATATATATATGAATGTATATCCCTATTTAATCTATTCTTGGTGTGATTTGGTTTTCAGCACTATCTCCTCTCTCTTCTAATGCCTCTGTGTCTCTTCTTCCTCTGCACCTCATTTGAATAGCATAATTTTTATCTTTTCCTATACAGTTTTGATTTTTTAGACTCATATCATACTCATCTCTGGTTCAATCTTTCTTTTGAGCTACCCAATTACTGATGTCAATCTAAACATATGGTATACATTTCCATGTTAAAAAAACATAAACAATTTGGCTTTGTTGAGTCTCTTGAAATTAACTTTTAGTGTTGGCTCTTATAAAATTTTCTATGAAGTTTGGGTTTTATTGAAATAAAGACCTGAAACAAAAGACCTGTTGAATGTCTTTTTTTTTTTTACCATTCAGTATTATGGTTAGTTTTGCTGAGTATGATATATTTTCTAGGCAGACCTAGGTTTTTGATTGTGTGTGTGTGTGTGTGTGTGTGTAATTCCAGGACCTGACAACTTTCATTATAACTGATGATAAATCCTGTTTTTGTTTTTATTTTTTTTGGTTTTTTGCTGAGGCAATTCTCAACAATATGTGATTTTTTTTGCATTTTTATTTTTCATTTTGTTTTGCATTTTTTATTTCTTGTGGAATTTGTTTTTTGATCTGGGAGTTATAAAATTTGGTAATAATATTTCTACATATTTTCCATGTATGATTTATTTGAGATGGTTATTAGTGGATTTTTTTCTTCTATTTCTACTTTCCCATTGTGTTTTATCACTCCAGGATAATTTTCTTTGATTATATCTTGTATTACTGTGTCAACATTCTTTTATTTTTTTTGGAGGGGTAATAGCTTTTAGGTAGTCCAATTATTCTCATATTTTTTTTTCTTTACCTGTTTTCCAGATCTGTTCTTTTTTTAAAAAATAAGATGTTTCATATTCTGTTATATATATATATATATATATATATGTGTGTGTGTGTGTGTGTGTGTGTGTGTTTGTGTATGTGTATATATATGTATATGTTATTTCACTGTCTCTTAAAAATTCACTGCTTTCCCCATGTCCAATTCTAAGTTTCAAAGAATTATTTTCTTCTTTAAGTTTTAGGATTTTTTTTTCCTGCTGATTATTTTCTTTTCATAAACTCTTTTTTTGCACGGATCTTTTTTCTTTTTTCCTCATTTGGTTTTTATACTGTTTTTTGAGTTCTTTTATGAATTATTTCTTGCAGTTAATCATTTAACATTACAGTTTGGGTTGAGAGGCTTTTTTGCCTTCCGGGGGTGTAGCCATGGTGGCGGAGATCAGACAGGAGTCTCTGTAACCTCCTCTAACCTCCCCTCAAACCAACAACATATGAAGCCTCTAGACTGATTCTGAAGCAAAAAAAGCCCCAATATCTGGAGAACAACATGATTCTAGAAGAAGAACCTCAAAACAGGTCTGTTTTAATTGGGCAGTGGGGTGGTCTGCTGAACCCAGACTGCAGCCCAGGGAGACCGGGGCAGGGAGCTAGAGCAGGGAGCTGGAACAGGAGTCAGAACAGGAGTGGGAGCGTTGTGCTTTTCAGACATCTGGGAGTGTTCTGCGGCCCTCTTGGACCAATCTGTCCTGATTGTGGGCAGGTGGTTTGGAGGGTCTGCCTTTTGAGGGGGATAGATTGTGAACCACTGAACCCCTGATGAGCATCGGACCTAGCTGCCATTACACAACACCTTAAAGCAATCAATCAAACAACAGGACTGATCACCACCAGAAATAATTCAATCAGCGGAGCTGCCCAGTACCTGAAATAATTCAATCAGCGGAGCTGCCCCAGGGTGAACTAAAGCAGAACTGCCCAGCACCTGACATAATTCAATCACCAGAACTGCCCAGGTCCTGAAATAACTCAATCAGCAGAACTGCCCCAGGGCAAATTAAAGCAGCTGTCTCACCTTTGCCCTAAACAGACCTCACACCTTTAAAAAAAATGAATAAAAAACCAAAAAGAGCCTTCACCATAGACAACTTTTATGGAGAGAGGGAAGAACAGACCTCAAATCCTGAGGCCCCTAAAGGTAAAGCAACTCCAGAAAAAGCCCCAAAGAGAGACATAAATTGGTCTCCATGTCACAAGGCTTTCTTTGAAGATTGCATAAAAAATCTTCAAAGAGAGTTAGAAGAAACATGGGGAAATGAAATGAGATCACTGCAAAATAAAATAGAAAAAATGGAAAAACAATGCAATGAACAAAAAAATGCAATTGGTCAATAGCAAAAGGAACTAAAAACAGTAACTGAAGAAAATAAGTTATTAAAAATTAGAATCAAACAATTGGAAATGAATGACTCATCAAGAGTTCAAGAATCAGTTGAACAAAAACAAAAAAAATGAAAAGATAGAGAAAAACATTAAATATCTCCTAGGAAAAAAAACTGACCTGGAAAACAGATCTAGGAGTGACAATCTAAGGATTATAGGGCTTCCTGAAAGCCATGATGAAAAAAAGAACCTGGACACTATATTCCAGGAAATCATAAAAGAAAACTGCCCTGATATTTTACACCCAGAAGGCAAAATACTCCTTGAAACAATCCACCGATCACCTCCTGAAAGAAACCCAAAAATTAAGTCCCCCAGAAATATCGTGGCTAAATTCCAGAACTATCATACCAAGGAAAAGATATTACAAGAAGCCAGAAAGAAACAATTTAAATATCGGGGAGCTACAATTAGGATCACACAGGACCTAACAGCTTCTACTTTGAAGGATCCAAGGGCCTGGAATCAGATATTCCAAAGGGCAAAGGAACTTGGATTACAGCCAAGAATAAGTTACCCAGCTAGAATGAGCATTATCTTCCAGGGAAGAAGATGGTCTTTCAATGATATAGGAGAATTTCACCTATTTCTACTGAAAAGAACAGAACTGAACAAAAAATTTGATCTACAAACACAGAACACAAGAGAAACATAAAAAGGTAACAAGAAAAAATAACTCTTGAGAACTATATTTATGTTATAGATACTTATAGAATGAGGGTTGATTTTATGAATCGATTATTACATTATGATTATGATATGATTACTGTGATTTTATGATTATTATCATATGATTACTGTGATTTTATGATTATTTATATGTTTATTGTGATTTTATGAATCTTATGATATGATAAACTGAAAAAGAAATTAGAGGTAGAAAAGGGATAACACTGGAAGAATAGGAAAAGGAGGTAAAATAAGGGAAATTGCATCACATGTAGAGGCAAAGAAAACCTATAATGATTGAGGGGAGAAAAGGGAGGGGAATGAGAATTGGGTTAATCTCCATCTCATCAGATTTGGCTCAGAAGGAATAATAGATGTACTTATGAGGAAAAAGGAGGGAAAGGGGGGAAAAAGGGGTGGGTGGGGCTCTAAAGGGGAAGGATTGTTTGAGGGAAGTGTTTTTCAAAAGCAAAATAGTAGGCAGGAGGGAAAGGGGATAAGAAAGAGAAAAGCATAAGCTAGAGTAAATAAGATGGCAGGAAATACAGAATTAGTTATTTTAACTGTGAATGTGGATGGAATGAGCTCTCCATTTAAAGCAGAAGCAGATAGCAGATTGGATTAAAAACCAGAATCCAACAATATGTTGTATACAAGAAACACATCTAAAACATAGAGATACATACAGGGTGAAGGTAAAAGGCTGGAGCAGAATCTATTATGCTTCAGGTGAACAAAAAAAAAGCAGGGGTAGCAATCCTGATCTCAGATCAAGTAAAAGCAAAGATAGACTTCATTAAAAGAGACAAAGAAGGAAATTATATCTTCCTAAAGGGTACCATAGATGATGAAGCAATATCAATACTAAACATATATGCACCAAGTGGTATAGTATGGAAATTCCTAGAGGAAAAGTTCAGAGAGATGCAAGAAGAAATAGACAGCAAAACTATAAGAGTGGGGGATCTCAACCTCCCTCTCTCAGAACTTCATAAATCAAACCACAAAATAAATAAGAAAAAAGTTAAGTAGGTAAACAAAATGGTAGAAAAGTTAGGTATCTAACTTTGGAGGAAATTAAATGGAGACAGAAAGGAGTTTACTTTTTTCTCAGCAGTCCATGGAACTTATACAAAAATTGACCATGTGTTAGGACACAAAAACCTCAAAATCAAATGCAGGAAGGCAGAAATAATAAATGCATTTTTTTTCAGATCATGACGGAATAAAAATCACATGCAATATAAGGCCAGGAGAAAATAGACCAAAAACCAATTGGAAACTAAATAATTTTATCCTACAGAATGAATGGGTGAAACAGCAAATTACAGACACAATTACTAATTTCATCCAAGAGAATGACAATAATGAGACAACATACGAAAATTTGTGGGATACAGCCAAAGCGGTAATAAGGGGAAATTTTATATCTCTAGATGCTTATTTGCATAAAATAGAAAAAAG